>CAUYQU010020187.1:0-74091 GCA_963574635.1 Cheracebus regulus | reverse complement strand
GAACCTGAAGGTCATTTTGGGATACACCCCATATTTTTAGCACATTCATTTGCTTTCCGGGTTAAAAATTTACAGGCGTCCAACACTTTTTTTTTTTTTTTTTTTTTTTTTTTTTTTGAGACACAGTCTCGCTCTGTCATCAGGCTGGAGTGCAGTGATCTTGGCTCACTGCAACCTCCGACTCCCTGGTTCAAGCAATTCTCCTGCCTCAGCCTCCTGAGTAGCTGGGATTACAGGCATGTGCCACCACATGCAGCTAATTTTTGTATTTTTAGTAGAGATGGGGTTTCACCATGTTGGCCAGGATAGTTTCGATCTCCTGGCCTCATGATCTGCCTGTCTTGGCCTCCCAAAGTGCTGGGATTACAGGCGTGAGCCAAGGAGTCTAATTCTTAATGATGCAACTACACCTTAGTATTGAGAAGAGGGAGGATTTAGCTGCCAGGGCCACCAAATTGACAGTCTTTCTGAAATGATCAGATCACTAAAGGGCTTGGGAATTGGAAGTAGAGAATTATAGCTTCTGATAACAAAATTGTAAAATCTTAGAGTTAGTTAGAAATGGAAAAGTGGCAACTTGATTTGAAACAACAAAGGGGTACCATGCAAGACCATGAAATCAGTGGTGTCCTAACAATCTTCCTGTTCCTCTTTTCCATAAAATAAGCACCCATGGTCTATTTATACATTGTGAGTTAGTACAAAACTACACACAGAACTTCTCCTTGTATGTAAGGCCTTCTATGACATGGCCTCCACCACCTTCCAGCTTCATTTTCTACTGTATCCCATAGAGGTCTCCACATACTTGGCTCAGCCTGCTCCCTCAGCCTGACTCCCTTCCTGTTACAATTTGTGCATCACTGCTGGTTTAGTGATCATGCCAGTTTCAATTCATTATGATTTCTACAATCAAAATTAATCACTACTGATTTTGTGCTTAGTATTATGACTCACACCTCTTTTGAGGAATTGTTTTATTTTCCCCAAGCTACAATTTGTCTTCTTCCTGCATATTAGATGCTCTTTGAGGTCAGGAGCCCCGAACTGGCCATTTGTTTCTGCCTCTTATGTAATTCCCTTGCACCAGGTAGTTACCAGGTAGTTCATTAGATATGAACTTTCTGAATTGGATTGAAATTGCAATAGCCAGATGGAGAGAAACCTCTGCTCATGTATTATGGAATAAGCAATGACAGCATTAAAACATTAAGGATTTTCATTTTTCTTATAGAATGTTACAGTGAAAGTGAACAGGAAGATCCTGAAATAGCTGCGGAGACACCACCCCCTTCTCGCTCTTTCCAGACTCAGTCTCCTTCAGTATGTACCGATGTAAGTAGTCTGTTGGTCATCGATCAGATGCCTGGATGTCATTTCTTCCAATTGGGTAGAAAGTAGCTTGACTGATAAATTTTTAGAATGGGCTAAATTAAGATACCTGCCAACGAGCCAGTGCAATTTTCAGGGTGCTGATTTTGAGCCTTCTCCATAGCAACCCACTGGGATGATAAACTTGGTATATTTGTGTGTGACCCAAAGATGTACCATACTCAGAGGATTTGTGAGGATGTAAAGGGCTTCTAGGTGGTAGGGCAGTGCTTGTTTGACAGTGTTTATTTATGTCCTACTTGTTCTCAGGAAAAATTTAAATGCCATGCCTGTGTGCATGTACTATAACAATGCAAAACTAATTTAGGATGAAAAACAGCAGACAGAAAAAAGGAGAGCAAGAAAGAGAGCAGGAAGTCAGGAATGGGATTAGTGCATTAAAATTGCATATGGAGTGATTTGTGTATTTACTAGAGAGGAATCCAAATTTGATTCTAAGCATTGGAAGCACCAAATGTAAGTTCACATTATTAATTAATGTTAAGTCTATGGAGAGTTGCTTCATATTTAGATGCTCTTAGCATTACAGTAATGGCCCCCAGAAAGGGTCATGCTGTGAACATTGGGGAAGTTGATTTATGGTTTTTACACCTACCATGTACCAGGACCTATGTAGGTGCTTTAAATGGATAAACTTTTAATTCCCCAAGCAACCCTGAAAAGTAGTATTGTTTAATTTGCATTTGATTTATGACTAATGAGGCCAAGCACCTTTTTTGTTAGCCATTAGAACTTTCTCTTTTGTGAAGTGTCTAAGTCTCTTCTACATTTTTAGCTGCTTCCTCCTCTTCCTTTTTCTTTTTGAATGATAGGATTTCTTAATTTATTATTCTATATATTAGTTCTTTGCCAGCTATAGGTTGGTGCAAAAGCAGTTATGTTTTTTGCCATTAAAAATAATGCAAAAAACACAATTACTTTTGCACTGACCTATTAAAAGTGAGCAAATCTCACATTTAGTTTTTTAAAACTCTTTCACAATTTCTCGTTGTAAACACGTTCTTGATTTTAGTATGTCAGATTTATCCATCACTTTCATTGTGGTGAGTGCCTTTCTTCCCCCCCGGTTTCAAAAATTGTTTCCTGTCCCACATTATGAAGAAGTAGACACTACTATCTTCATTTCATGGTTGAGGAAACTGAGATTCAGAGACGTTGAACGGCATGCTCAAACATCCAGGGAGTGCCCGAGCTGGGAATCCCAGTCTGTTTAGCTTTATAGGACATGCTCTTTCTCCTGAACCATGACGCTTGTCCATCATAGACCCAAATGATGACAGGTTCTCACAGCTTACAGTAGCTCACAGCTTACAGTAGCTCATTCACTTACCAGGCCTTTTCTGCCAGAATATCTTTTTAGTGTGATAAAGTTTTTATCTTTATGTTTTGCCAGTTCCTGCATTTAAGTTATTAAATTGGTCATTTAAATAATGACCTCTGCTGTTTTTTCACACTGTCAGTGGAGAATTATGGTCCCTTTTCTAGTTTATTTGGCTAGCAGCCGAGAAAAGATGCAAATATTTGTTGAATAAATGTTTATTAAAATATTTATTAAATATGGTTAGCCAAAATTAAGCAAGATTTACATAAAATTAAACTTCAAGTATGGTAATATTTAGAACAATTTTTGAGCTATATTTATAATATGTCCTTTCTTAATATACTCATAGCTTCTCCATGTGTAATCTTTCTCCATTTTAGAAATCAATTTTGGATTTTAGAAAAAGCTTTTATTTTCTTTATGTCACTCAAACTTAATGATATCTTCAGACCTTACAACGCTTCCCAGCTTTTGTCAGCTCTCTTGATAGATTACCCTTTAATGCTTCTAAAGAAGTTATCTAAAGATTAAAGGGTAATCGAACTCTGTATCCAATAGGGTAAAGCATTAAAGGGTAATTCTTGTATTGAATAGGTCTTCAAAAAATGTTGCTTGTTGTTGATTTAAGAGAGAAGCATGTATTTTTTACTAAGTTTCTGTTTGTCTTTGACTTTGTCTCTCTCTATCTGCTTCTGTCTCTCTCTCCTATTTTAACCTATAACATACAGATACTTAGTTCTTTCTTCTTCCGTTTTTCCTCAAGTTCATTCTCCCTCACACTATGCCCACCAATATACCTCTTTTATGATTTCCTTAGTTGTAAAATACTGGCATTTTCAGTTTTATAATGGCAACTAGTATCTCAGGTTCCTTTGCTAAGAACATTGCCAGGCATCTAAAACTCTCCCTGGTGAAATAAAAGCAACCAAATTACCCTCTTAGTTGGAGGGTCATGGTCCAATTGTATTATTTTACAGTCTAACGTGATGTACAATAGAAGTTCAGGAAATACTTGATTTAAAACAAATAAATGAAGAGATACGAGGCAAGTAAGTTCGGTCACTGAATTCAGAAACATCTTTAAATTTTCTGAATCATCAATCTAACGTTATGTTTTTAGAGGTTCTAAGTTGAGCATTTTTTTGGCAGACCATTAATGCTAACATTTTCTAAAGAAATATATTGGAAATAGTCAGATAAATGTTGAACAGTTAGGTTTCTTTTCCCCTTAGCAACAGAATGTGTTCCTCCTGCTCACATATTTCCCAGGCAGATTTTGTTTTTGTTTTCTCTTGTTTCTGAAAAACAGACATGCAAGGCACTTGGTTAAACTAACATTTAGGTTCTTTATTTAAGCAGATGAAATTAAAAAATATATATGGTAACTTTTTTTTTTTTTGAGACAGAGTCTAAGTCTGTCATACAGGCTGGAAGTACAGTGGCGTGATCACTACTCACTTCAGCCTCGCTGCTGGCTCAGGTCATCCTCCCACCTCAGCCTCCTGAGTAGTTGGGACTATTGGTGTTCATCACCATGCCTGGTTAATATTTTGTAGAGATGCGGTTTTGCCATGTTGCCTAGGCTGATCTGTGGCTCCTGAGCTCAAGTGATCCACTGACCTTGGCCTCCCAAAGTGCTAGGATTACAAGCGTAAGCCACTGCACCCAGTCATAACCTTTATCCAAAAACTAAATCGAGCTATTGTTTGACCCAATACAGTACAGGCTAGCGATGACTTAGATATGTAAGCCTGGGGGTAAAAATAATTTTTTCCCCAAGTTTTTAGTTAACAAAATTATTTTGGGTGATGAACTTTCATTTTGTGAAAATGGTATAAAATAAGACTATTTTGGAAAATTATCTCAAAAAAAGTTAAAATCTTGAAAATATTTAATTCAGTATCCAATCATTCTAATCACTATAGAGTCAAGATAAACAGTGAAACCAGTTTGGACTTCTGCTTCTAATGCGCTGAATGACATTTCACGAGATAATAAAGAGCATGTCAGGAAATCTTCCCTGAATGAAGAAGAGGTTTTTGTTTATGTTCCTTCTTCTTCAGAAGGGTTCAGAGGGTTGACAGTAGAAATAACATCCATTTATTCTTAAAGAAGTTGCAAGTAGGGAGCTTTTAACAGGCTTACTAAAAAGATTCCAAATAGATGAGAGTCTTTTAGTTACACTCTGGAAACTGTCTCTGGAAGACAGTTTGTAAAAGTCATTACCTGTGATTCCTTTAGTTTCACAAAAGAGCAAAAAAAGGAATCAACTTTCCGTTTCAAATCTGATAATTGTATAAGCTACAAAGTGAGTTAAGAGCTATCAAAGTCACTAAAAAATTTACTCCAGGTATTTTTCTTCAGGTTCAATTTTAAAAAATCATTATGAGACAACCTAATCTATGCTTCTGAGATTGTTTGTTCATTCAACAAGCATTTATTGAAAGCCAGCATTCTAAATACGTGGGACATATCGGTGAATAAAGTGGACCAGGATTCATGTTCATCATGGAGCCAAACTTCTAGTTGAGCGAGATTGATAATAAACAATCCACATAATATGAAAATATATGCTACATCAGAAGTGGAGTCCAATGAGCCAGGATGTGCTGGGGTAGAGATTGGGTTGTGGCAAAGAATAGAGGAGCCGGGACAGGCCCTACTGAGAGCTAAGATCTGAGCGAAATCTTGAAAGGTGGTGTGAGAGTCAGCCAAGTAGATATTTGAGGGAAAAGTTTTCCAAGCAAAGGGAACAGCTAGAGTCAAGGTCTCCTTGTGTGGTACTGCAGAGTCCATTGTGGCTGAAGCAGGGTGAAGCAAGATGAGAGTAGTAGGAAATGAAGCCAAAGCATAGTGGTGGCCACATCATGGAGGGCCTGCGGGCCAGTTAAGGACTTTGACACCAGAGTTACTTAGGGAAACTCTGAAAGGTTTGAGCAGAGGAGGGATGTAATCAGCTTTCATTTCAAGTCGACCCCTCAACCTTCTCTGTGCAAAAGACCCTGGGAGGTGGGATGTAGGGATAGAATCAGAGAGAACTAAGAGAGCTTATGCAGTAAGCTATGGTGAGAGATGGCAGCGATTCCATCAGGAGATAGCACTGGCATAGTGGAGAAATAGAATGGTTAGATTTTGAATCCATTTGGAAGGTATACCATCAAATAGGTTGATCAAATATGAGATAAACAGAAGAGATAAATATTTGTAATCCCAGCTTCTAGCCTCTTATGCAGATTATTTCAACATAACAATCCTCACATTTTGGTGTTTTTCCAAAGTAGTTTTTAAATATTCAGATGATGAAAAAAATCAGCTAAAGTAAACAAAAGAAGCAACAAGGAAAAGCAAATCCTGCAAACATGGCCATTGGCCAGCGACAGAGGAGGAAGTCAAAGTTCCTGTCAGGCCGAGGTGGGTGGATGGCTTGAGCCCCAGAGTTCAAGACCAGCCTGGGAAACATGGTGAAACCCCATCTTTATAGAAAAAAAAACAACAAAAAAAATCCCCAAAAGTTTAAACACAGAAAAAGGTGAAATTCATTTTGGAAATTCACATTTAATCTTAACAAGACATATCTTGAACAGTTGTCTACCAAAGTCATTTGATATTTGATTATATTATTATTCAATAGATGTACTAAACAAAAGAATAGAAATGCAAATAGGTAGTTGGGTGAAAAATTCTCAGTGACTTATATATACAAGAGAAAGGTAGAAAGAAAAATTCACACTTTCTCTTCAAGATTCGATAAATAATCATTTATCGAAGCAAGACTTACGATTGAACATTTAACTGATTTTAAGACTTTGCTAAATTTCGTGTTTATATTTTTGTCTCTGGCTTTAATGGCTCATATTCATGGTGTACTCTTCTGGTAGTTAGTCACGCAGGCTGGTGGCTGTCCCCCAGCCTGTCTGTTGCTTTCTGCTCCCACTGTCTAGCTGAGGCCCTCATTAGCCCTGGCCTGAGTTAATGAAATAGCAGGCTATTTTTCTTGCTCTGTCTCTAGTCCCTCTCTGTCTCTCTCCTCTTAAAAACCACCTCCCAATTAGTCTTCCTAACATACAGTTCTGATCACATTGATTCACCTGCACAAAAGCTTCCAGTGAATTCTCCTTGCTTATTAAGTGAATTCCCCAGTCTTTGGCTTGGTATTTAAGTCCCTTGGGCTGTCTTCAGGCTGCCATTGCAGTCTTGCTACTGATTTTGCCTTTGTCATCAGCCCAAGAAACGGCCTGCTGTTTCCCAAAAGCGTTCCAGACTTTCCTGCTCTTGCACCCATAGGTATAAAGTTTCTCCACTTTCAAGACTGCTTGCCCCTGACTCCCACCCCAATCCCACCTTCTAAGTATCTTTCACAATGGTAGCTTCAAAGGGTGAAATTCACAAGAACTAGAGATGCTCTTGTGAATTTCAAAGAGCGAAAGTCACCCTTTCTCCTCAAGATTCAAAAAATTATTGTAAGACTTACGATTGAACATTTACCCGATTTTAAGACTTTGCTAAAATTCATGTTTATATTTTTGCCTCTGGCTTTAATGGCTCATATTCATGGCCTGCTCTTCTTGTAGTTAGTCATGCAGGCTGGCGACTTCACAAGAGCATCTTCCTTCATAAGAGCATCTCTAGTTCTCTATGTCAGGGTAATTCTTCCCTCTTCTGAACTCTCTGTATTCCTGTAGTGTTTCTTTTTTTGATGATTTTTTTCATGTTGTTTTCATAATCTGCTTTCGATTACAGATTTTGTGTATCTAGTTTATTTCTCTAATTATTAAATTCTTAAAGTCAGAGCCAGTGCCCAATATTTTTTGTTTACCCACATCATTTATGACTGTGCCTGGCACACATTTGAAGCTAAATAAACATTTAATGGACAGATGGATGGGTGCGCAAGTGATTATTGTGACTTCATCCACAGCCCCCACAAATTTCTTGCTCCACAAATGTTCCCCATGTGAATGAGAAATATCCTACTTTCCACTTGTCTGGTACTTTTGCATGGCTTTGAGAATAGTGATTTCATTTGACTATCACAGAAATCTTGTATGAGTTTTACAAATGAGGAAGCCAAGTTCCAGAGAAACATAGCTATCATAAGTAGCATTTGCAAGCTGTTTACGTTTTATTAAGAATATTCTTTATGGGATGTCATTTGCCCCTCTTGATAAAATTGAGTTGGTCAGGCAGCTGATAAATATTTGTGTGTATTTGCCATGTGCCAGGGACTGTTACCAATATGGGGATGCCATGAAAAGCTTTTGAAAATGAAGTCTCCTGGCATCTCTTAATAGCCAAGGAAATGCTCTGGCGAAAACCTCAGATATAAGCCATTTGTTTCAGCCCTAGCAGGGTGACTGCAGCATAGCCAGGTAAAAGGGATCTGAGTGAGTTCCCGAAGTATCTGCTATTGTAATCCTAGTTGGAGGAACACAAGCGGAGGCACAGAGATACAAAACTTGATGGTGTGTTAGAAAGGAAGGAATAATAGAATATGATAGCATTTGATTTTAAGTGACAGCCTGGGCTAAACAAAAATGGAAAATGTACACCTTGTCCTAATTGCACTTTGTTCATTGTTCTCTAAAATATTTCTACAATACATAGCCACTCAAATTCAGCAGCATATACCCTAACTAGTTAGCTAACTAATTAAATAGTAATACATACTCAATTTTTTTTTTTTTGACACAGAGTCTCGCTCTTATCACCCAGGCTGGAGTGCAGTTGTGTGATCTCAGCTCACTGCAATATCTGCTTCCTGGTTTCAAGTGATTCTCCTGCCTCAGCCTCCCAAGTAGCTGAGACTACAGGCACGCACCACCATGCCTGGCTAATTTTTGTATTTTTAGTAGAGATAGGGTTTTACCATGTTGGCCAGGCTGGTCTCGAACTCCTGACCTCAGGTGATTTACCTACCTCGGCCTCCCAAAGTTCTGGGAATACAGGCTGAACCACTGCACCTGGCCAATATTTTAATAAAGCTTTTTTTATTAAAAAAAAAATACAGGGACGCTGAACTGAACTAGATGGTGTCTTCTCCCTTGAGCATCTCCAGTTCCTTGTAGAGGAAGAGGGACGATGCAGTAATAATTCAAACAATTACTTCCAGGACTGACAAATGCTGTGAAGAAAATGAGGTAGAAGAATGTGCTAGGGAGTGGCCAGGGGTTGGCGGTAGAGAGGATACTGCTCCGTCTGCTCTGTCATGGAAGACCCTGAAGAAGAAGTGATATTTCAGTGGAGGTTCAAGCAATGGGAAGGAGGCAGCTCACCCAACATCCACAGGGAAAGTCTTTCAGGCAGAAGGGACCAGTGATGTACTGATGGGACAAAAAGAAGGCCAGTGTGGCTAGGAAGGAGTGGACAAGGTGGGAGGAGACGCAGCTGGAGGAGTCCTTAGGGTTCACGTGGGCCTTCTCAGCTCTAATGAAGACTATGGATATTTTTCTACTTAAGATGGGCAGTTGTTGGCTGGGCTTGGTGGCTCACACCTGTAATCCCAATACTTTGGGAGGCTGAGGCAGGCAGATCACAAGGTCAGGCGTTCAAGACCAGCCTGGCCAACATGGTGAAACTCCATCTCTACTAAAAATATGAAAATTAGCTGGGTGTGGTGGCGGGCAGCTGTAATCCCAACTACTCAGGAGGCTGAGGCAGAAGAATCACTTGAACCCAGGAGGCGGAGGTTGCAGGGAGCCAAGATCACATCACTGCACTCCAGCCTGGGCGACAGAGTGAGACTCCATCTAAAAAAAAAAAACGGTCTGTTATAATACGGTTTTCTGCACAGTAATATTGTAAACCTTTGGTTTGTGTTAGAAATACTCTATCTGTGGTTTGGAGGATGAACTGGGGTGGGGTGAGGGGCAATGCGGAGGCAGGAAGCCAGTAGGATGGTAACTGGAGGTAAAATGACTTCTTCAAGGTCGCTTGGATACTAAGGATCACAGTGATGAGGAGATCTTTTGTCAGTTCATTGCCCAAGATCATGCAGAAGGTCAGTGGCAGAGAAAGATCTACTATACAAGGTCTTCTGGTATTTAGGATAATGCTTCTCCTGGCATATAGGAGAAATCCACACGATATTTCACAGGGCTTAACAACAATTGACTAGTTTATGTTTTGTTTTTGTGAATATGGCCAATACAAGGAAAGAGAAGCTGTTACTTTTCTTCCTTTCTTCTCATTTTGGTTTTATTTTGTTTTGTTTAGATTTTTTTGTTTTCATGTACTTTGACTCCTTCAGATTTCTATGCTGACTCACTTCTGCCTAATTACAGGCTTTAGGTGGCCATTTTAAACTATTTTTTCACCATGTCAAACTTGTATTTGAAAAACAATTCCAAGAAAAGGATTTTAGGGCTAACAGTTGAATGAAGCTTCTTCAATAACGAAAAATATACCATATGGAATAGGAAAAATCAATATTAATTTTTAATGTAATCATATCATAGTCTCTTAACTGGAACTAAGATTTTTGAAATGTCTTTAATTTCCTCATTTTAAATATAAAATACTTAACACTGAAGTGTTCTGAAAGGAATGAAACTACATACAATTATTAATCACTAACTAAATAAAATAATTTTATTTGAGGTTATAAGAACATTTCTGGGGGCTATTTGCATTGTAATTGGCACTGATAACCCCTCAATCCTGGGATTTGGATAAATCACTCATGGCGACTTTATGGCGCATTTCAGGAGCTCCTCCACCACAGGCTGAATGACTCTGGGGTGCTTTACTTCACAGAGCTGGTTCTGGCCAATTCTTTGTCATTGTCAGCAATTATGTGTTAAACAAGAGGCAAAAAATGGAGGTGCAAAAATGATTAAAATCAGCCTGTTCTCAGGTAGCTCATTAAAAAAGACGAATTGTCAATCACTAGTTGCAATCCAGTTGTCCCTTGGTATCTGTGGGGGTTTAGTTCCAGGAACCCCATGAAGACCTAAGTCTCTGCATATTCAAGTCTCACAGGGGGTCCCTGCAGAACCCACCTACACAAAAAGTGAGGTCTCTGTATCTTTGAGTTTCTCATCCTGCAACCTGCAAATGCTGTCTTCATTCTCATTTGGTTGTGGATTTGGAATCCATGGATACAGAGGACTGACTGTATTTGTTGGGAAAATATCTGTGCTTAAGTGGGCCTGTGCAGTTTGAATCCCTACTGTTCAAGGAACAACTGTGTAAGGTGATAAACAAAATGATATTCCACCAAATATGATAGAAATAAGCCCGGAATCACTAAGCAAGGCACCTACCTGGCCCTGGGACAATCAGAGAAGACTTCCTGGAGGAGTTGGTGTTTGAACAGACACATGAAGGATGGGCTCATATTTACCAGTAGAGGTGGGGTGGAGAGGAGAGACTAGCACTGCCTTCTGCTTTCATTTGATTTTCACTGGGGAGCTTTATGAGTATATTGCACAGATGGTTCACAGAAGGCGCTGAGCTCAGTTCTATGCTCAGTGTTTGGCTACTGGTTTCTCCAGAATGTTAGAAATAATGAGCCATGCCTTAGCACTACACTGTCTATAACACATGTTCCCGTACTGAATCCTTGGAAATGGAACTCCAGGTTCACTTTGATTTGTATTTTATCAGTCTCTCTTCCACTGAAAACTCCCCTTGACCTGATACATGTAGTCATTTTCTCATTTTCATTTTCCTCTTCTCCAAGTCTTCTTCTTTCTTCTTTCTCTCTCTTTATTTTTTCCCCCTTATTCTTCTTTTCTTCATTTAAAAATGAAATTTATAAGTGGTACATGGTGCCTAGAGAAGATGGATTGAGAGAGCATTTGCACTGTGTTTGAGTCATACCACAAACAGGATGGCACTTCATAGATATTTCTGATGCTCATTTAATAGGTCTTAATACTTTAAGCAGAGTTTGGAGGTTCAAAAAACCTTACAGACAATGATGTAGCAACTGTGTGCATGGTCTGTTGTTCAAATAGCCCAGTTGGCTATAATCTAATTTAAAGTAGAATCAGCAGGAGTAACAGGAAAAGCTCATGTTTGGTGTTTCAAAAAAGAGATTGATCACATAAAAATTGAGTTTTACTAAAATAGCTCACAGTAGGGGAACGTGTCAGGACTGGGCCAGAATGGATATTTTTGTTAATATTTATTTTGTAGATCCTGCTAATTAGTAAACTATTCCTGGCATTTATTTGGACAATTTGGGATAGTGCCTTCCCTCTGCTAGACGACTAGGGTTTTACTGAAATTACAGATCTTTGATCTGTTGGTTTTTAAAGATCTAAGTGACGTAAGATAGCCAGTTTACAAGCTACTTCACATATTCCTGAATGGAATTTTTTTATGTCTGTGACAGTATATGATTATTTATAAGATTGTGGGATTAGTTAGTATCTTAACTAGAGATTTTAATGTCATGCTACTTAAAAGTAGATTTAATGATTATCTGACAATCCATGTCTAGCATGGAGCTGATTGGGCACACATTAGATAAATTATTGGCATCTCCCATGAAAACTCAGAGCTCAGACTCTACAAATTTCCTGTAGACCATATTGATTTGGAACAAAGTCAACTCTTCTGAATTAGTTGCAATGATTCTGAGGTTTTTGAAGAGGATTCTAGTTTGTTCTTTGGCTTTCTCTATCAACCTTCCTGATACTTCCTTGGAGATTTTTTTTGTTTTTGTTTTTTTGAGATGGAGTCTCACTTAGTTGCCCAGGCTGGAGTACAATCACGTGATCTTGGCTCACTGCAACTTCTGCCTCCTGGGTTCAAGTGGTTATCCTGCCTCAGCCTCCCGAGTCGCTGGGATTACAGGCATAAGCCACCACGCCCTGCTAATTTTTGTATTTTTAGTAGAGATGGTATTTCACCATGTTGGCCAGGCTGGTCTTGAACTCCTGGCTTCAAGAGATCCACCAGCCTCTGCCTCCCAAAGTGCTGGGATTACAGGTGTGAACTACCGCACCTGGCCTTCCTTGGAGTTTTGAATACTTGACGTTGACAGGCATGCCTCATAGGATGATGTAATGCAACTGAACCATAAAATGCCTTCTCTATCTTATCTGCTGTTGGAGATATAGGGTGACCCATAGAGTACGGGAGTCTAGATTTTTGGATTTTATTGGCCAATAAAATTAAAAATGGAGGAACAAGATAGAATTGCTGAATCTTTATTTTGCTACTTAGGACATTAAAAAAAACTCCAAAGAGACAAAGACTTATATGTGCTGTCACCACGTTTTTTTTTTTTTTTTTTTTGAGACGGAGTCTTGCTCTGTCATGTAGGCTAGAGTGCAGTGGCATGATCTTGGCTTACTGCAACCTCCACCTCCTGGGTTCAAGTGATTCTCTTGCCTCAGTCTCCCAAGTAGCTGGGATTACAGGCACCTGCCACTGTGCCCAGCTAATTTTTGTATTTTTAGTAGAGACAGGGTTTCACCATCTTGGCCAGGCTAGTCTTGAACTCCTGACCTCGTGATCCACCCACCTTGGCCTCCCAAAGTGCTAGGATTACAGGCATGAGCCACCCCACCCAGCTGCTGTCACCATTTTTTCAAAAGAAGGCATATATTTCAAAATCAAAATGTAGCAAAGAGAAAAATCTCAGAATAAATGAAGTTCTTTCCAAAAGTGTCCTTGTTGGTTATATTAGTCCATTTTCACACTGCTATAAAGAACTATCTGGGTAGTTTATAAAGAAAAGATATTTAATTGACTCACAGTTCCACGTGGCTGGGGAAGCCTCAGAAAACTTACAATCATGGAGGAAGGCAAAGGGGAAACAAGGCACATCTTACATGGTGACGGGAGAGACAGTGAGTGAGGTGGGAACTGCTAAACACTTTTAAACTATCAGATCTCACGAGAACTCACTCACCAGAACATCATGGGGGAAACCACCCCCATGATCCAATCACCTCCCATCAGGTCCCTCCCTCTACATGTGGGGATTACAATTTGAGATGAGATTTGGGTGGGGCCACAGAGCTAACCATATCACTGGTGATGTTGCTTTGATGTTTTCTCTCTGTACTGATGAAAATGTTGCCAAGGCTTGTCATGTACTAAGGAATATCTGGATGATATTCAAGGGTTTAAGTTCATATACTTTGTCCCCATCACTCATCTCCACTCAGGTAACAATATTTTGTTTCTGGAATGACTCCCGCTTTTGCTCTCTTTTTCTATTTTGGAGGCAGAGTCTCACTCTATTGCCCATACTGGAGTGCAGTGGCATGATCTTGGCTTGCTGCAATCTCTGCCTCCTGTGTTCAGGTGATTATCCTGCCTCAGCCTCCTGAATAGGTGGGACTACAGACTCATGCCACCATGCCCGGATAATTTTTATATTTTTAGTAGAAATGGGGTTTCACCATATTGGTCTCGAACTCCTGGCCTCAGGTGATCCACCCATCGTGGTCTCCCAAAGTGCTGGGATTACAGTCATGAACCATCACACTCAGCCTCTCTTTTTTCATAATTATCTTTTGTTCCATCAGTGTGTATTCAGTGATAGACTGCAAATTTTATTTTGCTCAAAGTATAATGCAGTATTCTGAAGGATTCCCAAAAGAGGCCCTTTAAGTTTCTGGAGAGCATTGAAGAATAGGACAAATCATGATAAGGAGATTCTTCAGATCCTAGAACAGTGAATTAAAAGTTACATAAATCAGTTTTGGAGAATGAAATCCTAATGTGTGTCAAACAGAAATAAATATCATGCCTTTATTTTTGACTCTTTTATTATTGGTCACTGTATGAAATAACACGGGGACACCTTTTTTGAAAATGGAAGGTAGAGAATGGTGGTTTAATCAAGATGTCTTTTATTCTTTTTTGGTTTTATTTGTGAAAAATAGGCTGCGCAGCAGGCATCTTCATCCTTACTCAGCCTGAGTGGAACATCGTGTTCTTTCTCTTCCCTGGAAAATACAGTGAAGACACCCAGCAGTTTTCCTTCTTCCTTATCTAAAGAGAGACAGTCCTGGCCCGACACAGTTAACAGTTTGTCTGCTGCTGAAGATGAGGGACAACCAATAACGTTTGCCGTGCAGATTCATTCACCTGTACCCACAGAGGCAGGTGGCCACAAGGCCCCGGAAAACAGCTTTGTCACATCAGAAAGTGGGTTTTTGAACTCTTTATCTAGTGATGATACTTCTTCATTGAGTAGCAATCAGGACCATCTTACTGTCCCAGATAAGCCTGCTGGATCAAAGATCATGGACAAAGGTAAACCAAGAAATTGTTCATTCTTCTTTAGAGAATGAATATTTGTGTGTGTGTACAGAACTCTAATATGAATTTGTAACAAGAATGGTTAAGCTCATGAATGATGATTCAAGAATTAGTCAAGTGGGGTTATGCCCAGAGGTTGCTTTGTAGAGGAGTTACATGTGGCAACTCCAGCTACTAGACCATTAATTACTTGCTGTAAGTGTCACTAACCAACTGCTTCAGAACTGTAAGACATGTGATCATAAAATAATGATACTTTTCCACTAATCGGAGAAAAAACTTGCCTCTTTTTTTGGTCCCATGTCCCATGCTCTGGAGCTTGTGGTGGTTAAATCAGGACTTTGTAGTCTCGTATTTTTCACATCACCTTGAAAGTTCAAAATGAGCTGAGGGCAGCTGCCTTCCCTGGGCTGTGCCCCAGACAGTTATTTAATTCTTAGCCCGCTGGCTCCTGAATGTTCCTGTGTGGTTAATGGGAAGACAATTTGCCCACACTTTGTGCAGCATTAGAACCTTTACATATAAAGGAGAGCACAACTTATGTGTTTGAAAAATGTTTTAAGTTTTAACAAAGGAAAGAGTTAATTGAGTGTGGAAGGTAATAATATGAGGTTTAAAAAATACTCTTGTAACTGGTCCTTATCTTTTATTCAGGACTAATGTATTTTTATTACTGTTCTATCATAATGTCTTTTCTGATTCTGTGCTATTATTCATTCTGCTGTAAAAGAGGGTTACCTGATGGAAGATACTGAGCAGTGAAAGAATGATGAGTTTGGTTTGTGTAGTTTTTGGTGTGTCATTGAGAGAAAGTTGACTTGCTAGATTCCCATAATAACCTGCCAGAGTGTCTAATGATGTAGATGACCGCTCTCCCCTCTCCTCTAGCCTAATCACGAAAGACTTCTTTAAGTTCTCAAATTTCAGATGGGTACCCTGTTAGTTTAATTTTTGGCATCAGAGTAATTTGGCCAAGGATCACAACTTTAAACCAAGTTGTTGTGTGTGTGCATGTGCGTGTATCTGTATAGTGTTTTAAAAATATGTAAATTTGAATACTCAGCCTGGTAACTAATTCTCCAGGTTACAATAGCTATCACCACTCTCTGAGGCCTTACCTAAAGATGCTTTACACAGATCTGTCTGGCCTCTGATGGCATTTTTCTTTTTCATTTTCTTTTTTTTTTCTTTTTCTTTTTCTTTTTTTTTTTTTTTCTTTTGAGACAGAGTCTTGCTCTGTCAGCAGGCTAGAGTGCAGTGGTGTGATCTCAGCCCATTACTACCTCCACCTCCCAGGTTTGAGTGATTCTTCTGCCTCAGGGTCCCAAGTAGCTGGAACTACAGGCATGCACCACTATGCCCAGCTACTTTTTGTATTTTTAGTAGAGACAGCGTTTCACCATGTTGGCCAGGATGGTCTCAATCTCTTCACTTCATGATCTGTCCACCTCTGCCTTCCAAAGTGCTGGGATTACAGGTGTGAGCCACCATACCCGGCCTTAATGGCATTTTTCATATACCCTTCCCCACTATTTAGGCCAACTATCTATTTTGCATTAGAAGAACTGGAGTGAATAAAGTCATTGGCAAACCAACCTATTTCTAGAGGTGAATGAGTAGCATAGGGAGGAGAATGGAAACATTGCCTCTGAGGAATGTAGAGGGCTAAAGACTGGACTGTGAGAATGCAAAGAGTAGTCTCAACCTGCCCTCAGGTTTGTGAGGTGCTGTCGTGTGGACAAAGTATTGAGTTTAAATGCATCTCCTTGGAAGCACAAAATTGAGTTCAATGATGCAATCAAAAGAGGGTAGATTTAACCTCAGCATAAGAACTTTGTTTTTGATGTTGTGAGCTGTTTAAAATAGAATAGGTTCCTTGGAAAGTAATGCATTCCTTATCACTGGATGTGTTTACTCATTCTGAGACAACCATTTTCATTGACTATTGATTGCATTTTGATCACAATCTTTGTTCTTGAAAGCATACTGAAGAGAGAACTTAAGTATCTTGAACTAGATGACCTCTACATTGATACTTGGAAAAAACTTCCAGATATAGGATTGGTAGAACCAAAGAAAACAATAAATAGTACTACATCTATTATTTTTCTCCTTCAAACTCTTACTTTAATAACTGGATCATAAGTAGAACTTTAAAATATCACACACACACACACACACACACACACACATGGGATGAGCATAGCTTCAAAAATATACTAGAGAATAAAATCCCATTTGCATTCTTTCCCAAGAGATAACCCTAAGGTTGAGAGTTTTCCTTTAGGACCATAGCCAGAGAATTATGGGAAGATGCAACCGTGCTTGTTCATGGCTAAATGCAATTCTAGGATTGCATGTGCTATTGAGCCTGGCTGGGAACCAACAGCCCTTTTAATGTAAGAATGAAGCAACTTGGTATTATTTAGTTTTGAGTTACGCACAAAGTGACCAGCAAAATCTGTATACTTCTTCAAACAGCTCAATGTGACAGTATTCGTCTTGGTAAAAGGAAAAGAAAATGAAAGTATTTTTTTTCTCATTGATTTGTTGGCAGTTGCCATATGTTACAGAATTTTTGCTGATGATTTTCTCCTGCTGCTGGGGATTTGGTTAAATTCCCAGAAGAAATGAACCACTTAAAGTCATCTCTATGGAAACAGCAACCCAATCTTTGCTTGCATTTGTGATGACTTGCTGTTGAGTAATCAAATTTCATTCTGTGCATTTTTTTTTTACATGTGTGTTTATGTGGAGACAAAGGTAGCTTTTCATTCTTGAGACTTTTAAAAAGTATTGTTGTGAGTTAGTAATAAAAAAATTCCTGAAATTCCTTTGTCTGAAATATTGTTCAAGGTGTTTTTATGTCAGGGATAGAAGTCTTAATATGATTCAAAATGAGAGTTAGGATTTTAAAAGATTAAGACCCAGTCTCAAGATGCATTTGCTGGAGGAAGAGGCTTTCATCCTAGAAAAGATTCTTAAAGATTAATAACTGAGTCCTTAAACAAGCAGACAGTGCATATTATAGCCTTCCTTTTATTTAGACAATGAAAGAAATATTTTTGCAGTTGGTATGCAATTAAAATTGTTGCTAGGATTTTATGCTGAATTTAAATATTCTGTTAGACATTTCCTCCTTTAGTGTAAGATATCAAAAAAATAAAATCAAGGTGTTAATTGCATCCTATTGCCTCTCTTCACTGAGAGTTCCAGGTTCCAAAGCTCTAGGAATTATTGACTGATTATTTTCACAAAGCATCATGGGAAGAGGTGAGAGGGTTAATGGCATGTTCATTTCAGCTTATTTTTACTCTGTGCTCCTCCTTTCTTTAGTTAGAATTTTTTTGAGCCATGACCTATGCCAGTGTGGTAATAAGTCACACAGTATGTCTCTCTAGAGATATGTACAACACACACTACCTGCTGATAATGTGGAGACAATGCTACTTCTACTTAATGAATAGAGTAACCATACTCTGGATGCTGAAAAGCTTCATGTCAACTAATAAGACTAATACCCCATTTATACAAATGAATTATCAGGTACAAGCACAGCCAGAATTGATCTGGGAGTCATGTAGATAACAAGCTGAATTTAAAAAAACAAAAACAACAAAAACAAAAAAACACCTTGTTAAAGAAGAGACAAGCATTCTAGAGCATGCATGACATCTCAGAAAAGTGACATGAATGAGCCAGATTTTAGGATTTAACAACTATTAACAAAATTGTACACAATCTGAGTGTGAACAGTACTTTAGCTAGCTACTTTGAGTGTTGCTGTTAGAATCATGTAGTATGCCTCCTCAGGAAGTGAGTACGTCATAAAAAATAAGTCCAAAACTGGACTCTATTCAAATAATTTTGCATTTATTATTATTATTTTTACTACCTAATAAGTACTGATGTACTTTGTGCTAAAGTGAATAAAATGTGAACAAGCGGGGCCAAGTGCAGTGGCTCACGCCTGTAATCCCAGCACTTTGGGAGGCCAAGACAGGCGGATTATGAGGTCAGGAATTTGAGACCAGCCTGGCCAACATGGTGAAACCTTGTCTCTACTAAAAATACAAAAATTAGCCAGGTGTGGTGGCACACACCTGTAAAACTAGCTACTCAGGAGGCTGAGGCAGGCTATTTGTTTGAACCCAGGAGGCAAAGGTTTTAGTGAGCTGAGATCATGCCACTGTACTCAAGCCTGGATCACAGAGCAAGAATCCATCCAAAAAAAAAAAAACAAGATACAACTCTGGTCTAAAAAATTTTAACACCTAATGGGCTGAGTGGGAGAAACTAGACACATTTAACAAAAGAAAGCAGAATAAAACAGGTGCCACAGAAGAGGTACAGAGCACTCCAGAGGTTTAAAAGTGAACAGGGACCCAAGACAAGATCTCATCTAAGTGGCAGGATGTGTACATGGAAAAGGGAGGCACAGGAAAAGGGGATGGGAAGAACGTTTGGTTGAGGTTGAATACTGGGATAGGTGTTTCTTAATTTCAACAGCTAGTGGGTGACCATTTCTAATCAGTGTAAGATGCAAGTATGCTTTAGAAAAATTATTTTAGTGATAGAGTACAGGGAAGAATACAATAAGGGCAGGCAGGGCATAAGAAGGTTTAGGTGAGGTGGTAGCTGAGATAGCTGGCAGTGAGATAGGAAACAAAGGGGAGACAAGGGATTCTACAGCATGCCTATCAGGGTGAACACTGATTTTGGTCTTTGCATCCTTAGCAATTAATTTTGTTCCTAGAATATTTCCTAGTAATCTTGTTTTGCGAAGTATGTATCATTTGATGTTGGGAAAACCTTGAATATGTGATCATTGGTGTCAATGGCATTGATCTCAGGCATGAGCGACTCACCACCTGCTTTCTCTGATCCCGTGTCAGGTGGCTAAAGATCTCTGTGAGTTGTCATGAAGTTATGCTGATTAGGTTACCTACAAGTTAGTGTGACTTAACTAGGCCATTCATAGTACTCAGATTTTACATCATCTTTGTTTTTCTTCTTCCTATAATTTTTCCTGAGGCTAGGAGTTAGGAGTGGTAGGTGGTGGGAAGTCACTGGGGCAAAGGTTTGGGAGATGGTGACAAGTGTGATCCAGACTTTGGAGGTACGCAAGCTTAGAGTGCCGATGACAGTTTGAAAGGAGTGGGAAGGTTTGAGGAGTTGGAAATCATAATTGAAAAAGGAGGGTAGTAGATTCAGAAGAGACAGAATGTGAATAAGGT
The DNA here is from genome assembly GCA_963574635.1 of Cheracebus regulus. NCBI lineage: Eukaryota > Metazoa > Chordata > Mammalia > Primates > Pitheciidae > Cheracebus > Cheracebus regulus. Next base: position 53,916 of record CAUYQU010020187.1, on the reverse strand, counting down.
AAGAGGAATCTTCCACTCAGAAAGGAGTAAGTTTAGAGGTGAAGATTTTATTATTTTATTTGAGACAGAGTTTCTCTCTTGTTGCTCAGACTGCAGTGGAATGCACGATCTTGGCTCAACACAACCTCTGCCTCCGAGGTTCAAGGGATTCTCCTGCCTCAGCCTCTAAGTAGCTGGGATTACAGGCATGTGCCACTATGCCCAGCTAATTTTGTATTTTTAGTAGAGATGGGGTTTTACTGTGTTGACCAGGCTAGTCTCGAACTCCTGACCTTAGGTGATCCACCTGCCTTGGCCTCCCAAAGTGCTGGAATTACAGGCATGAGCCATTGTGATTTTAGATGTAAAACAGTTTGAAACATTGAGGAGAGGGTATTAAAAGTGATCTGCTTTGGGCATTAAGTATGCTACGTGTACCACTGCTCACGGCCACAAATTCCCGCTCAGAATACCAGATTTATTACAGATGAAAACTGCGTCTGTCATGACAAAAATAAGTCTTTGAAGTCGTCATATTGGACATCCCTTTTAATAGTATGCTACTAGAATTGTGTTTTATCAACAATTTTTTGAGCTCTTTTGGTCTGTATAGAGTATGGAAAACAGGATTGGAAGAAAAAATAGGGAGTATTTTCATATTTGATACTGGGGTCATTTTCAAATTAATGTGGCTTTGAGCCAAAGTGATCTGTCACAGGCCAATCCTCCTTTGTCAGTCTGGCAGCAAGGCAGAAGTGTTTGTTTTGCTTATCACGTGGTCTACTGGTGTAGTGGTTTGGAAAGTTATCAGAGGGGTCTTCAATTTTTCTTCTCTTTCTTATAACTTCTTGTTGTTGATTAAATTATTGGTTTTCTTTCTTTTTTGATGTTATTATTATTTACTCCTTAGCATGAGAGTAAAAGTATATGGAGATGGATGCATATTTTTATTACTTTTAGTTTTTTATTTCCATAGGTTTTTGGAGAATAGGTGGTGGTGTTTGGTTACTTGAATGAATTCTTCAGTGGTGATTTCTGAGATTTTGGTGCACCTATCACCTGATCAGTATACACTGTACCCAATTTGTAGTCTTTTATCCCTCGTCTCCATCTTATCCTTTCCCTCAAGTCCCCAAAGCCCATTTTATCATGCCTTTTCATCCTCATAGCTTAGCTGCCATTTAACGAGTGAGAACATAGGATGTTTGGTTTTCCATTCCAGAATTACTTCACTTTGAATAATGGCCTCCAATTCCATGTAAGGTTGCTGTGAATGCCATTATTTTGTTCCTTTTTATGGCTGAGTAGTATTCTATTCTATATATATATATATATATACCACAATTTCTTTATCCACTCATCCATTGATGGGCATTTGGACTGGTTCCATATTTTAGGAATTGTGAACTGTGCTGCTGTAAACATGCATGTGCAAGTATCTTTTTTTGTATAACTACTTCTTTTCCTCTGGGTAGATACCCAGTAGTGGGATTGCTGGATCAAATGGTAGTTCTGCTTTTAGTCCTTTAAGGACTCTCCACACTGTTTTCCATAGTGGTTGTACTAGTTTACATTCCTACCAGCAGTGTAGAAGTAATCCTTGTTCACCATATCCACACCAACATCTATTATTTTTTGATTATGGACATTCTTGCAGGAATAAAGTTGTATCACACTGTGGTTTTGATTTGCATTTCCCTGACAATTAGTGGTTTTCATCACTAATTGAGCATTTTTTCCTGTTGGCTGTTTGTATGTCTTCTTTTGGGAATTGTCTATTCATGTTCTTAGCCCACTTTTTGATAGGATTTTTTTTTTCTTGCTAATTTGTTTCAGTTCCTTAGAGATTCTGGATACTGGTCCTTTGTCAGATGTACAGATAACTAAGATTTTCTCCCACTCTGTGGGTTGCCTATTTACTCTGCTGATTGTTTCTTTTGCTGTGCTAAAGCTTTTAGGCTTAATTAAGTCCAAATGCTTGGTTTTCTAGTTCTTTTTCTAACTCTTTTTATTTATATACTTTATTTTTTCCCCTGTTTCATGGAAATTGTTAATTATAGTGAAAAGTATCATATACATACAAGAGTGTTCTCTCTCTATGTATCTAAAATACTCCATAAATACACACACATGCATGCACACACACACAATGTCCATGTGGCCACCATTTGGCCCAAGAAACAGAAATTAGCCCGCAAATTACTTGTGAGGGTGTGGGGCATTGAGAGTGCTGACCCATGCTGAAGAGATGTATTTTGGTGGAACAAATTTAGAAAGCAATTTGTCATCATCTAGTAAAGTTGAAGATTGGCATACATCATGGCCACTAATTCTATTTCCAGTGTATGCCCCTAGAGAAACGCAGGCATAATGCAGAAATCCCTTGTAATATCCTCTCTGTCTAGCTGGAATTCATTCATTTTCATTGCTTTATAGTACTCCATAGTTTTACTATACAACAATAAATTTATTTACTATTGATGAACACTTTTTTTTTCAGCCATGGTCTCTTATGTAAAATGCTGCTGTAAACATTCTTATTTCTCTCTCTCTATTTTTTGAGATGAAGTCTTGCTTTGTCACCCAGGCTGGAGTGAGGTGGTGCAATCTTAGCTCACTGAAACCTTTTCCTTCTGGGTTCAAGGAATTCTTCTGCCTCAGCCTCCTGAGTAGCTGGGGATACAGGTGCGCACCACCAAGCCTGGCTAATTTTTGTATTTTTAGTAGAGGTGAGGTTTCATCATATTGGCCAGGCTGGTCTTGAACTCCTGAGCTCGTGATCTGCCCACCTTGGCTCCCAAAGTGCTGGGATTACTGGTATGAGCCACTGCATCTGGCCTGACATTCTTATTTTTAAATTAATAGGTTTAACTTTGTAGAGCAGTTTTCAATTTATAGAAATATTGAGCAGAAAGTACAGAGTATACATATACCCCTCCATTCCCTACACCATTTCCTCTATTATTAACACCTTGTATTAATATGGTTCATTTGTTACAACTGGCAATAAATATTCCTTCTTTTTTATTAACTAAAGTCTATGGTTTACATTAGGGTTCACTGTTTATGTTGTACAGTTCTATGGGTTTGACAAATGTATAATATCATGTATCCACTATTATAGTGTAACACAGACTAGGTTCACTGTCATAAAAAACATCCCCTGTGCACCATTTCTTCATCCTTCTACCCTTCCCCCAAGAACCTGACAACTACTAATCATTTTTGCTACCTCTTTAGTTTGATCTTTCCAGAATGTCACATAGTTGCAATCATATGATATGTACCCTTTCCAGATTGGCTTCTTTCATTTGGTAATATGAATTTAAGCTTCTTCTAAGTGTTTTGTGGCTTGATAGGTCAGTTTTTAATCATTGAATAATATTCCATTGAATAGATGCAACACAGTTTGTTATCCGTTTACCTATTGAAAGACATCCATGTTGCTTTCTAATTTTAAAAATTATGAATAATCCTGCTATAAACATGTGTGCAGATTATTGCATAGATGCAAGTTTTCAACTCTTTTGGGTAAATATCAATGAGTACAATTGCTGGATTTTATGGTAAGAGTATGTTTAACTTTATAAGAGATGCCAAACTGTCTTGCAAAGTGGCTGTACCATTTTGCATTCCCACCAGCAACGAATGAGAGTTCCTGTTGCTTCACATCCTTGCCAACATTTGGTGTTGTCTCTGTTTTGGATTTTCGCCATCCCTGTAGGTGGGTAGTAGCATCTCATTGTTTTAATTTAGAATTCCCTAATGACTCATGATGTAGAGCATCTTTTCATACACTTTTGTGGCTATCTATATGCTTTCTTTTCTTTAAGATAAATTGGCTGCTCAGAATTTATCAATTTTCATATACACCTTCTTTGGTGAGGTATCTGTTGAGATCTTTTGTCTAATTTTTTATTAGCTTTTTATTTTCTTATTGTTGAGTCTTTGTATGTGTGTGTATATATATATATAATATTTTTAATGTCAAAAGTCATTTTATTAGTCTACATGTACAAGTTAATGATTTTTGCTTATGTGATGTTGACAGTCATGCATTTTATGAATTTTTGGGACCAGATTCAAACTGGGTCAATATAAGTATAGGAAGTACATGAGAGCAGAATATTTAGTTTGATGATACATTATTGTCTAAAAGATAGTTTACTTTATTTTAAATTTAATTTCTTACCTATAATTAACACATAACCATTGTAAATATTAACATGGTACAGTGTGGGCTCACTGCAACCTCTGCCTCCTAGGTTCAAGTGATTCTCCTGCCTCAGCCTCTGTGTTATAGGCACCCACCACCATACCAAGCTAATTTTTGTATTTTTAGTAGAGACAGGGTTTCACCATCTTGACCAGACTGGACTTGAACTCCTGACCTCAGGTGATCCACTCACCTCTGCCTCCCAAAGTGCTGGGATTACAGGCGTGAGCCACTGTACCCAGCCCAGTGTGATGTTTCAGTGCATGAATATATAGTATAATGATCAAATCTGAGTAATACCACATCCGTCACTTGAAGCATTTATTATTTATTTGTGGTAACAACATTAAAAATCTTCTAGCTATCTTGAACTATATACTACACTGTTATTTGCTATAGTCACTCTAATGATTAAGTCCTTTACTTATGTGTTTTGCAAATATTTTCCTTCAGTCTAAGGCTTGTCTTTAAATGTTCTTAATGAAAATTCTTTCATATGTATTTTGGTCCACATATGCCTGCATTTCTCTAAGGGTATACGTACCTGGAAATGGAATTGCTGGCCATGATGTATGCCTATCTTCAGCTTTACTAGATAATGACAAATTGCTTTCTAAATTGGTTCCACCAAAATACATCTCTTCAGATGTATTTCAGAGCCCCACATCCTTACTGGTAAAGTTGGGTTTCTAAATCTTTCCAAAACTGGCAGGTGGTAATCTTGATTATGGATTAGCACATTGACAAGTGTTTATTTCACTTTTTTACCCATACTTTTACAAGTGTAGTTTTGTTTTTCCAATGGATTTGTAGGAATTTATATGTTCTGGATACTCTTTGTCAGTTTAACTATTGAAAATATATTTTCTACCTTTTTACTTCACTTTTCTTGTAAAGTAGTATCTTTTAATGAATAGAACTCAGTTTTAATGGGGTTAACATCTATCCTTTCCCTATGGCTAAATGCTTTTTTTTTTTTTTTTTTATCTCGATTAAGAAATTCCCCTCCACACTGGTATCTTAAAGATATTCTTCCATATTTTATAAACTTTAGTCCACTTGGAATTATTTTCATGTTTTCTGTGAATAAGATACTGTATCATCTTACTCCCTATGCATATGTAATTTTCCTAGTATAATTTCTGTAAACACCATTTTCCCCCTAATTGTCCATGTAAGCCCTCAGTGCTGTGTTTCTTGTGAATCCAGTGCTGGTGCTTTTTGGACTTTCATCTCTCCAGTGGGCTACTTTTTCTACCCTGGCTCATACCATTCCTTTTATAAAATAAATCTTAAAATCTGGTAAGACATGTTTTCCTACTTTGTTCTTTCTTTAGGGGTGTTTGGGATACTCTTGGCCATTTTAACCTCCCTATATCTTTTAGAATCTCCTAGGGAAATTACCTACACATACACACACACGAACATGCATGCACATACACAAAGTCTGTGGAACTTTGAAGTGAATTGCATTACATTTTTAGATTCAATCTGGGGGAAACAGAAATTATTACAACCTAAAATTTTCCAGTACGTGAAATTGGTCTCTTTACCGTTCTCCATTTATTTGTCTTTCTTACAACTTATAATACAATTTCACAATTTACATTTTCTTTTTCTTTTTTTCTTTTGAGATGAAGTCTCGCTCTGTCACCACGCTGGAGTGCAGTGGTGCAATCTCAGCTCACTGCAGCCTCTGCCTCCTGGATTCAAGCGATTCTCCTGCCTTAGCCTCCCGAGTAGCTGGGACTATAGGCACGCACCACCCCGCCCAGCTAATTTTTGTATTTTTAGTAGAGTCAGGGTTTCACCATGTTGGCCAGGATGGTCTCAATCTCTTGAACTTGTGATCCACCTGCCTCGGCCTCCCAAAGTGCTGGGATTATAGGAGTGAGCCACTGCACTCAGCCCACAATTTATATTTTCTATTAAAAGTCTTGAACATATTTGTTAGATTTAGTTCTATATATTTCATATTTTTAAATGCTATTTTTAAAATCTATTTTTCTCTTTTTCATTTTATAACTATTGCTGGTGTACATGAATGCAATTAGTTGTTAAAATGCATTTTTAAGAATCGAACTTTCTAAATTCTCATTTTAATTCTAGTAATTTATCCTACTTTTTAAATGTATATGATCATATTTCTGCAAATGATAATGGTTTTGCTTTTTTCCTTTCCAGACATTATATTTTCTACTTATTTTTATTGTTTTGGGTAGGCCCTAAAGTACAATGCTGATAGACATGGTGATTTTGGACATTTTTGTGGTACCTTGATCTCGGAGATCAAGGTTTCTGTGTTTCTGCACTGCCACCATGTTAGAAGTAGGTACTTTTTCATCACCTCTATTTTATGGAAGAAGAAAAATATCTCTATTTTACTGGGGCTTAAACTGGTTAAGTAAATTGCTTAAAACAGTCATGCAACTAGTAAGTGTGAAAGTTGTATATGAAATTCAGTTCTGTTTGACTCCACAGCCTGAGATTCTAATCACTTTAATACCTAAGAATAATTCTGAATAAATAATCAGCAATTAACAGGGTTGAGTTAGACATGATACAACCCAAGTCACATATAACTAAGATAATTTATCTTTTTCGACAATCATATTACATGGTTTTCAGTAACTACTGGTCACCCACCTAAGGCTAGAAACAGAAGAATGTAAATACTACTGTGATATCTCTGGGTGTGGGAACTTCATTCATTCAACAATATTTGCCAGTGCTTTTTATATGCCGAGCACCGTGCCATGAGCTGAGCAAAAAGCAAACAAAAGCCAAAATAAACACCCCCATAGAGCTAACACTGAGGAGGAGGTAGGAGATAGATTTAGTGGTTGTTAAATACCATGCTTTTTTTTTTTTTTTTTAAAGAGGCAGGGCAAAGGGGTTAGAGAGATACTGTACAGAGGTGGGGTATGTATGGGGTGTGTGATTTTTCCATTGAGGGTCATGGAAAGTCTCTCTGATAAGTCAATATTTGAGCAGAAAACTATGAAGAGGAGAGGGTGAGCCAAATTAATATTCGAGGAAGAGTCTTCCAGGCAAAAAGCACATCAAGTGCAGTTGAACAGTGCTGGAGGTGATTGAAGATTAGCTGCAGGAAGGCGGAGCGTGGAGTGTGTAGAGTGGAGGGCGTGTGGCCAAGAGCAGAGGTGCAAGTGGTGGGCAGGGATCCCATCATGTAGGGCCGTGGTAGGCAGGTGCGCACTCTGGGTTCAGCTCAAAGTGGAAGGGGAAGCGACTACAGGATTCCCTCTGCAGGGAGGAGTGATGCCATCTCACTGAAGTTTGAAAAGAGCTGCTCTGGCTCCGTAGGGACATGAGGGAGGATCTGCGAAGGCAGGATGCCTGGTGAGGTGGCTGCTGCGTGTGTTCAGGTGGAGGTGATGGGTTTGCTAGGAACAAATCACTAGGTTGAGATGGAAAGCGGTCAGATGCTGTGTGTATTTTAAAATAAGACAACAGAATTTGCTGACATGAGGTTTGAAAGAAAAAGACAGATGTCAAAGATGATTTCAAGACTTCCAGCCGGAATGACTAAAAGAATAGAGTTGTCATATCATGAGATGGAGAAGACCTACCATTTGGAGCTATAAATCAAGAATTTGCAGTTGAATTTGAAATGCCTCACAGAAATCCAGGCGAAGCCAAGCAGGTGTGGATATGTGAGTCTGGACTTCAGCGGAGGGCTTGGAGATTTAAAATGGATAATCCTTGCATTTTGGGAGGCCAAGGCGGGCAGATCACCTGAGGTCGTGAGTTCGAGACCAGCCTGACCAACATGGAGAAACCCTGTCTCTACTAAACCTACAAAAAATTAGCCAGGCATGGTGGCACATGTCTGTAATGCCAGCTACTTGGGAGGCTGAGGCAGGAGAATCGCCTGAATCTGGGAGGCGGACATTGCAGTGAGCCAAGATTGCACCACTGCACTCCAGCCTGGGCAACAAGAGCAAACTCTGTCTCAAAAAAATAAAAGGGTAATCTTCAGCATATAGTTGTATTTGAAGAATTGGGGCTAATTGAGATAACCGACGGAGAGAGGGTACAGAGAAGGAAGAGGTCTAGTCTGAGCTCTGGAGTGCCCCAGTATTGATAAACTGCAAAGAACACAAGCAAAATTTAACCCCTGTTAAGGTAGAAGGGGAATCCAAAGGGTTGTTATTCTGGGAGCTAAGTCAGGAAAGGCATCAGTTAGCCAAATGCTTTAGCTTTTAGCAAAAAGCCAAGATTAAACAAGCTTGTCCAACCTGCGTGCCAGGAGAGCCTTGAATGTGGCCCAACACAAATTCATAAGCTTTCCTAAAACATTATGAGAATTTTTTGTGATTTGTTTTCCTTTTAGCTGATCAGCTATTGTTAGTGTATTTTATGGGTGGCCCAAGACAATTCTTTTTGTAATGTGTCCCGGGGAAGCCAAAAGATTGGATGCCCCCGGATTAAAAGCTGACTGTTGAGGAATTGAGGTAATCATAATATAGAACTTGACACTAAATATCTATAATAAGCATATGAAGTATTTCTTGCTAAAATCAAAGCCAAATCTCTAGCAATTTTATGACCATATTTATTTACATATTATGTATTATATCAGCCATACAAATTAGACCTTTAACCATGTAACGTAACACTGAACAGATTTGTAAAGTGTGGGGGCTGGTGGTGGCAGTTATGAACACTCACGATCAAAACCCTAATGTTTTGCCATTAAAAATTACAAAGTAACCTTTGGGAGACTGAGGCAGGTGAATCATGAGGTCAGGAGATTGAGAGCATCATGGCTAACTGGTGAAACCCCATCTCTACTAAAAATATAAAAAATTAGCTGGGTGTGGTTGCATGTGCCTGTAGTCCCAGCTACTTGGGAGGCTGAGGCAGGAGAATTGCTTGAACCCGGGAGGCGGAGGTTGCAGTGAGCCGAGACTGAGCCACTGCACTACAGCCTGGTGACATAGTGAGACTCTTTAAAAAAAAATCACAAAGTAGCCGTTAGAAATATTTTCTAAATATTTGAAAGGTACAATGTGAATATCTTCATATTTGGAATGTTGGAATGAAATGTGCCTTGGAAGTTTGGACACCTATGCACTCATTAAGCTCCAGATCTATAGCTGCTTCCTGGAAATACAGAAGACCCTCTTTGGCAGGACCCATTGGCATGAGACCCCTCGTTAGGCTCTGTTTTCTCAAAATGCTTTCAAATACAGCTGAGTATATCATCATAAGAGGCTCAGGGGACATCAATATTCAATATGTCTCTTTATCACCAATGAATATATTTTTTTAACCTGAAGGACTAGCTAGTCATGCCATGTAGCAGGATCAGAAATCTCCAATATTTAGGAGGATTTTTTACTTTTTAGAAAAAAGGGCTATATGCAGACAGGCTGGCCCTGGTAGTACTTTACAAATAATTTTGTTTTGTTACCAAGAACTATGTTTGTTTCTTGGGACACATTATAACATTATCCGATTCCTTTTAAAGAGGAAGGCAAGAACTTATTTTTATCTGTATTTAAGTTTTATTTATATTTTAACCACAAAAATATTATAACATACTTGATAAAATCTCAATCTAGAAAGTTACCTTAAAGATTTCCTTTACCACCACTTTCTCAATGCTACCTTATTTTCATCACTAACATTACTATTCATTCATTCAAAAAAATATATTGTAATTTTATTATTTGGTAATCACTTATCTTGCATTCTGGTTGTTAACAGTTTGGAGTGTATTTTTTCTATGTACTAATGCAGACATATACATATAAATACACACACATATACCATCAGTCTTTCTTAAAAAACATAAATAGAATTATGTGATAGATATCCATCCGTAGCATGTTTTTCCACATAAACCTTCCTTGTTAGTACATGCAGCTCTACCTTGTTATTTTTGATAACTGCATTGCTTTCTGTGGTGTGAATATTATACTAATACTAATACAGTATTATTTATTCTTCAAAACATGGAAATGTAGGTGATTTCCAAATTTTTATTATTACAGAGTGTTACAGCAAACATTCTAATATGTATCACTTTATATACCAGTATTATTACTTTTTGAGATGGTTGGTACAACTATTGTATTTTAAGAGAAAGTTTTCAGTGTATCTCAACATTTGAAGTGTACTTGCCCTTGGACCAAGCAATTCTTCAAATGTTGAGATATAATGAAAAGTTTCTCTTAAATAAAACAACAGCTGTACCAGCTTTCAGCTATAAAATGAATAAGCTCAGGGGATTGAATATACAGCATAGTGACTAGAGTTAGCAATATTACATTGTATGCTTGAAATTTGCTTAAATGTTCTGACCACAAAACAATTTCTCTCTCTCTCTTTTTTTTTTTTTTTTTTGAGACAGGGTCTCATTTTGTTAAACTGGCTGGAGTGCAGTGTCATGACCTTGATTCACTGCAATCTCCGCCTCCCAGGCTCAAGTGATTCTCCCACTTTAGCCTTCTGAGTAGCTACAGGCATGTCACCACACCTGGCTAATTTTTATATTTTTGGTAGAGATAGGGTTTCACCATGTTGGCCAGGCTGGTCTCAAACTCCTGACCTCAAGTGATCTGCTGCCTCAGCCTCACAAAGTGCTGGGATTACAGGTGTAAGCCTCTGCCCAGCCTGATCTTTTTTTTTTTTTTAATCACTTTGTCAGTACGGTAGTTAGAATCTACCTTTATAGCATTCTTTGGTATTCCATAGAGCACAGCTCTCCTTGGCACTATCTTTTGGGTAATCTTGTGAATTTAATTTTCAGGTTTTATTTAGAATATCATTTGTGGATTTTGGTCAAAATTTTCTCAAATGTTTAGATTAATTTGGTGAGAAGTACTATCTTTAAAGCATCACATCATCCATGAATATGGTATATCTTCCTATTCAGGTCATATTATGCAAGCACATAGATTGCAGTAGATAACAGTCATAGTGATAAGGGAATGAGAGCTCCATATTAAAAACATAAGGGCATGTGTCTGTTCCAGCTTTCATATTCTGCCTATTGAAATTGAGATAAGATAACTTCTTCCTTTTTCTTGCCTCTGTATTCTTGGCCTGAAGTGTCTCCTAGCCTGATCTGTATCCTTTTTCTAAAATTTTCATTTCCACCTTTTGTATTCACTTGTCCCTGTCATGGTTTCACATGGTTGATGAATCCAGCAGGTTATGGGACCACAGCTGACATATTTATCTACGACACATTGGATTCATAACCTAGAGTTTAGGTGATTTTCCTGCTTCCCTCTTGCTGCTACCATTTTGTTCTCATTCAACCTCTACCTCATAAACATATTTTAAAAAGAAAAAAAGCACAATCAAATGTCTTCTTTGTATGCATGCCAATATTTTCTGTTTCCTTAGCACGTGAGCAGGTGTAGTAATTTTATGTCTACTTTAAATATCTTACCTAATCCTGGGTGATCATATATTTGGAAGAGTAAAATTTAAAAACAAATGAGAACACATGGACACAGGGAGGGGAGTCACACACTGGGGTCTGTTGGAGGGGACTAGCAGAGGGACAGCAGGGGGTGAGGAGGTTGCAGAGGGATAACATGGGGAGAAAAGCCAGATATAGGTGATGGGGGGATGGAGGCAGCAAACCTCCTTGCCATGTATGTACCTATGCAACAATCCTGCATAATCTGCACATCTAACCCAGAACCTAAAGTATAATTAAAAAAAAAAAAAGAGAAGAACAAGGACATGGCTATTTAACAGTAAAAATACTCAGTAACATTCTCAACAGAAAACTGCAACCCCGTAAAACATTACTTTTTACATTCTGAGCCCTATAAAGCAAAAACAATAATAAAAATTTTATGTGAAAAAAAATGAAAATTTTTTAAAGAATATAAAGATACTTAATCAGATTGAGCAATGGAGTCAACTTAAGTTTATTTTAGGAAATGATTGCCACAAGATTAAATAATAACAACAACAAAACAATCTTTAAAGATCACCCACTAGACTAGATTTGTTCTTATCAATAAAAGCAATAATACAGTAGAGGAGTGTTGAGCTGTCTTAACAGAAACATCAAACACATGAGAGAAGATTGGTACATGACTCTGGCAGAGAAGGTAAAACCAAAAGAAGGAAAATGAGGGAAGTCAAAGTAAAACTACTCTTGTCTTAGGTTTGTGAGAGCACTAGTAAAAACAGCTTCATACCTGGATATTCTCTGACTCTTTTAATCTGTTTAGTTTCTCATGGAATTTCTTTTACATGCCATCATTTTAAAATAATTTAATTTAATTTTAAGTTCTGGGATACATGTACAGAATGTATAGGTTTGTTCCATATCTCCATGTTTTAAAATCACCTCACCTTTCCCAACTAGAATGTTTTCTCAACTTGGCATTCTCATCTTCTGGGCATGCATACCTCTGTTTAATAGATGGTCGCAGTCTTGTACACATGTATTTATGATTATTACCTTCTGCTTTTGATTCACCTGGTTCATGATTCCCAAGTGTCCAGTTCAAATCCCCAAGCAGGTAATCTGATTTTGTGGTTGTGTCCTGAATTGCTGGCTGGCTTATCAATTTTCTGTCCTCAGGTCTGGTGCCCTGTGGCTTTGTAGGGACAGAATTTGAGGTACAAAACCTGGGCACCTCAGAAGCAGAGGCTCTGTGTGGCGATTGCTCCCTTTGAAGGTGCAATAGTTCAAGCAGGGATCTGAGCCTTGGTCTGTCCAGTTCAGTCAACTACCATTTCAGTGACTATATATTGCCTGATTTGAAATATATAGTCTTTGAGCTTTATTCAAAAGAATGCATCAGATATATATTCATAGTATAGTATAGCTATGTGAATTTACAGCATAGTGCTTAAGAAAATGAGATTTGGAGTAAGAACCTAAGTTTGTCTCTTTGTGAATTTGGTGAAAGAGTTTTAATCTTTCTATGTCTTGATATCCCATCTTTTATATCAGGGTTAATATTACTTTTCTCATAGAAGTGTTAAAAGATAATGAAATAATGTTGGTCTAAGAATTAAGTCAAGGCGTGGTGGCTCATGCCTGCAATCCCAGTACTTTGGGAGGCCGAGGTGGGCAGATTACGAGGTCAAGAGATCAAGACCATCCTGGCCAACATGGTGAAACCCCATCTCGACTAAAAATACAAAAATTAGGTAGACATGGTGGCATGCGCCTGAAGTCCCAGCTACTTGGGAGGCTGAGGCAAGAGAATCACTTGAGTCCGTGGGCGGAGTTTGCAGTGAGCTGAGATCACGCCACTGCATTCCAGCCTGGCAACAGGGTGAAACTCCATCTTAAAAAAAAAAAAAAAAAAAAAAGAACACAGTGCCTGTCACACATCGTAAAAACTCAATGTGTGTTGGCTGTCTCTACCCAACAGCAGCAAAAATAAGAGATTTCTCTCTCAAATATACTGTGCTAATGTTGGTCAGTAGTGTCCTCACTGCTAGAATGAGTTACCCAGATTTTTTTCTTAATTAAATAATTTAAATCTATTATTATGATTTCAGATCTTTTGCTATGTTGTAGAGTTGTCGAATTACTAATTGGAGAAAGCCTATAAAATTTTTCTGATCTTTTGGCATCAGATGCTATATTAAGTAACATTTGTAAAGCCTTAAAGGGTATGCAAAATACCCAAATGGTTGTAGTTTTTTCTTCTCTTGGTGACAAATGCCTTCCATGGTCTTTTCTTTCTCAGGCACTTAGAACACTGTATATGAACAGGAAATGCTGCTTTCTAACTAAACTTTTCCAAGTGTTGCATGTTGGGGACCTAAAATTATCTTCTTTGGGACATCATTTAGACTTTTCTAATCTGAAACAAATTTCCTTTCAAATTCTGATACGAAATATGGCATATGAATTCCCCTCCTGTCTTCTGAATCCAGGGTTTAGGTTCTAAATAAACAGCCACATTCTAGAAAGCACAAGGAAAGACCAAAAATAAGATAGTGGGGGAGGCAAAGTTGAAAATATAGCATTTCAGGAGGTAATATGCATACAGTGTTCTCGACAGCCAAATTCTGAGCCTACTGGGGCATGCCTGTGCCGTCAGAGCAGACAATAGGCTGGGGTCTGGAGGAGGAAGAGGAGGAGAGAACAGCACATTCATTTGGCATGATCTTGGAAAGGAGTGAACTTTTAACTGTTGGTTAAAATGTTGTTTTGTCTCATTTGCTAATGTCACCAAGAAGGATCTTGTTAAAAAATACATATATATATATGTATGTATATCTATATATGTATATATTTTTCTTGTTAAAAATATGTATGTACGTATATTTTTGTTGTTAAACTAGCTCAGAATATATATATGTATGTGTATATAAATTCCATATATATCCATATATACATCCATATCTATCCATATATGCATCCATATATGTGTATATTCCATGTATATCCATATCTATGTTCCATATATATCTGTATCTATATATATCCTTTCTTGAGTCTAACTAGTTAGATAGCTGACCTAAATTTGGAGAAAGTTTAGGAGTCTGACCCCTTGAGACATTCTAAGCTAGTCTAACAAATGTAAAGGGTCACCGACCTTAACTCAAATTCCTACCAACTCAACATATCAGGTGCTGGCACTTTTAAGTAGAGATTTTGGATATACTCCCTTGAGCAAGCCAAATTTTCTTTCATTCTTTTTTTTTTTTTTTAATTAAGACATGATACAGAGTGCTGCTTTATGGACAAATCTCAGCGTGCTAGTTGTAACTCTAGTCGCTTTCTCTTTCAGTGAATGGAGGTTAGCATTGCATGAAAAATTGCTAACAGACAGACTGGCCTTGCTACTCAAAGTATGGTTCATGGAGCAGCAATGCCAGCAGCACTTAGGAGCTTGTTAAAAATGTACAATCTCAGCACTATCCCCAATGAATTCAAGTGGAATCTACATGTTAACAAGATTCCTAGGTGACTGCATGTTAAAGTTTGAGTGGACTGGTCTAGAAGAGCATGGTTCCACACAGTGTGGAAGTGAACTTTTATTCTTAACTCCATCACTAATTTGCGTTTTGAAAAGATCACTTACTGTTTTTCCGGAATCCTTGTTTTTCTCATCCATAAAAATAAAAATAGTTTTCATCTTCCTTGACAAAACACTTGTGAGGTGAGATAAGACAGACTTTAAAGTGCCTTATGTGGCAGAATCAAAGTCCTTCTGTTTTATGTAGGAAGACTAAAATACACACTAGAGAGGAAGGATAAAAATTGCATTGGAAACACTTGGCCGTCAGACAAAATTCATTTATTTTGCTTCAGAAGATAAGGGGGGTGGAAATAATTAATTTGGCTCCCATTTCCAATGGGAAAAAGACAAGCGGTCTTTTCTGCCAGTCTTTTTTTCCTTGCTCTGTATGATCTGGTAAAATAAGAGAAATAATGAAGTAATAGAAATAAAATAAGAGAAATTTCTACTATGAAATTTTAACTTAGAAAAATATTTACATAAAAAGCAAAAGGGAGATTTTGAAAATACAACTTTACTGAAAAGCCTCTTGGGATTACAAGGGTAGCTAGAAAGGGTTGATAAGCCTGTAGGAGTCTTAGTATGGCAGTTGAGAAGGATCCTCACATTTGCTTTGGGGCCAGGTAGAAGCTGTGTTTTGTTTTGTGCTGGTACACACAAGAGCAAAACTCCATCTCAAAAAAAAAAAAGAGAGAGAGCAGTAGGGTAGATTCCTAATCCAGTATGACTGATATCCTCATAAACAGGGAAGTTTGGACACAGAGACATGCACACAGGGAGCATCCCACGTGAATATTGGAGTTATGCTGTCACAAAGCAAAGAACCACTTGAAGCCAGAAGAGAGAAATAACTCCTTCCCTGGTGCCTTCAGAGGGCACATGGCTCAGCAGTAACAAAATATCACAAACTAGGTGGCTTAGACAGCAAGCATTTATTGTCTTTCAGTTCCAGAAAGAAGTCTGAGATAAAGGTGTCCGCAGGGCCATGCTTTAGGTCCACAGTATTGAATATTTTCTCCTTGATTTTTCACTGGGTTTATTGTTATTGCTTTCTTTCTTTCTTCTTCTTCTTCTTCTTCTTCTTCTTCTTCTTCTTCTTTTTCAAATAGAAGAGACAAAAGTGTCTGAAGATGATGAAATGGAGAAGTTGTACAAATCGTTAGAGCAAGCTAGTCTATCTCCTCTTGGGGACCGACGACCTTCCACTAAAAAGGAGTTGAGAAAATCATTTGTTAAGCGGTGTAAAAATCCATCCATCAACGAGAAACTCCACAAAATCCGAACGTTGAATAGCACATTAAAGGTAAAAAAATTTCAAATTGTGTATGAACTCTATGGATGTGAGGCAAGAAATGCCTGGTTCTGCAGAGAGATTCTTGCTAATCAAAGCGTGTTTGTGTGGGTGCAGGGAAGGGCTGTGAAAATAAATATAATCTTCATAGGGTGTGATGACCTTGACAGTCTTAAAGCAGTAGGACGTGCACACAGTAGTGCCCAAGGCAGTTTTTCACAATAGGCCTTGATTTTTGCATTCACTCTAAGATTTCAAATTTTAAGCTCCTAGACAGCAAGGACCATGCATAATTTGTTTTTGGAACCCTTATACCTAGCATAGTACCTGCTTCAATAAATGTTGATGAGACAGAGATTATCCACTGGTGAGAAGAAACAGTCATATAAATAAGATCTCAAGTTTTCATGTGATTCATGCAAGGGTGCCATTCTTCTGGACCACAGCCAGAAGAAAATGTCTTGATTTCAGCTACAGCAGAGACTTAGTGACTGTCAGCTGTGGGGGCTCTAGCCAGGAAGCATCGTGAGAGCCCCATGGTGGGAAGTACACACTTTGTGGTAATAGACCAGCAGATGTTTTCACAATGGGAATAAGGGACAGTGTACAGGAAGCAATGAAGCTATTTTCAGGGCCTCCCTCAGCTGAAATGGCTCTTCATAACAAAAGTGTCCTGCTTTCACATTTAGATTATAGCATGAACAGGTGGAGGCCAGGATATTTTGTAAAATAGTCTTGATTTAGCAGATGATTTATCTGAAAAGCTTTGCTAGATTCTGCAAGTGAATTTTGTTTTGTATATGGCTGTTGGCATTAAGAACTTGAGTCATTTTCCAGGAAGAAATGTCAGCCATTGAAAGGACAAGGCTACAAAGGCAGGCTGACTGGCTGTTAGTCAGGCGTCCCAGTTAGTCAGTAGAACATCTAAATGCCCTAAAAAACTGCAAAAATGAGGCTGGAATGGAAAAGGAAAAGTGAATTTTAATTATACAGTGAAAATACAAATGCAGAGAAAGTCATTCCTATTTAATATTAAAATTTTAAATGATAATAAAAGATATCACTGGCCATCATTTCACAGTATGTACAAAGCTGATGAATATGTTTGATTATTCAATGTAGTATGTCATAGTGTGTTGGGATTTTGCTGTCTTCTTTGTCTGTGATAGCTGAAATGAGTGAGTAAATATTTCATTGAGCAAGTATTTCCTGGCTCTTACTGTGTACCAGCTACTATTATAGGTGACTGGGACCATTGAATGGACTCTACTGGGGGTGAAAACAGAGGAAAACGAATACGTGATTAAAATGAAGTGCAAAAATACTATGTTGAGTTGTGTTCAGGGTGCTTTGGTGGCCCAGAGGGGGAAAGTGGCTTACTGGGGGCATTAGGAACAATGTCACAAAGCTGGTGAGTCAGGAAGAAATGAATGCCAAGGGAAGGACATTCAAGGAAGTGGAATGTCTGTCAATGGATAATAGTTGTAGTCCATATTGGGAGAAGCAGGAAGTAGAGGCCAAGGAGAGGTTTGAGTCATTACTAGGAGAAAGACTGTGGCCTCGGGCCTTCCATAGAGCAGCAGACTCAGGATTCTAGATCTTTACGGCGCCATACCCTCACCTGGCTGTTGGGGGCCCAAGTTTGTGAAAACAATTAGTGTTACCTGTTACCATTCCCTATGAGTCTCTGTGACCTCATGCACTCCATGCACTATGACTATGTCATTGGTGAAGTCAGCAGCTGTGGCTTTTCTGCCAGTGTATCAGTTATCCAGTGCTAAGTAACAAATTATCCCAAAGACAATTAGCATTTATTGCTTCCAAGTGTCTGTGGCCAGGAATCTGGGTGTGGCTTGGTCAAATGCCTCTGCCCCCAGGTCTCTCACAAGGCTGTGATCAAGGTTTCTGCTAGGGCTGCATTCATTCCTCCACGGAGAGGGATTAATTTCTAAGCTCTCGCCTGTAGTTAACTGGCAGGATTCAGCTGCTTTCAGGTTGTTGGACTGAGGATCTCGGTTGCTCTCTGGCTGTTGGCCAGGGGCTACCCTCAGTTCCTTGCCACAGGGGCTTCTCCATCGGCAGCTCACAACTTGGAAACTGGCTTCTTCAGAGCAAGCAACACGAGAGTGGGTGAGCAAGCTGGGTTATAAGCCAGTGGCAGTAATGACATCACATTACTTTTGCAGTATTCTATTCAGTAGAAGGAAGTCATTAGGACATCTTGTTTTCTGGGAGGAGTTACACAAGGCCTTGGATACCAGGAAGCAGAGAAGACTGGGGGCCTGCTCAGGGCTGCCTGCCCCATGCTGCTGGGGAACTGCTCTCTCTGGACATTTGTGGGAAGCAGTCCTTTCCACAGGTCCCTCAGGTCTCCCCAGAGCATAGTGCTGGGGGCTGATGAAATGTAATAGGACCCACGTCAGGCAGTAGGAGGACATGATGATGTGGAAATTGGCCTTGCCAAAGAAGCCAAACAAAAGCAAAGCACATCAACCTATTCAAAGGAGAGAGAAAACTTGATACATGTATTTGTGTTCATGTTGGAAGGGTATAATAATTATTTCTCACTGTTTTTAAAATTCAAAGCAGTCAAGAGTGATTGCCTTTGAGGAAGAAGAGAGAATGGGACTGAGGGGGAGCAAATGGAGCTTCTGAGTGCTGTGTATGGGTCCTTCCGTGACCTTGGGAGTAGTTGTATGGAAGGGTTTATTTTGTGATAATTCTTTAAGCACTAACTTTTCTATTTGTGCACTTTTCTCTGTGTATGATACATGGCACAGAGAATATATCATACACAGAGGAAATGTTTCTTTTTTAAAAACTTCAAAGTAGTAGTGTAGACAAGCAAAGACAACAGCGTTTCATGCAGAAGCAAAAAAACCTGTTTTAACAATAATGTTTATATTTGTCTTAGATGCATTCCATAAATAAGAAAAATCCCACACTGGGATAGTACTGGAATGATCGCACTCCAGGGAAATTCTTTTAGGAAGTTGAGCAAACTTCCAAGTTGAATCTGAGCAAAAGTTGATCGTATTATGTTCTACACCAAATCTAGATATTTAGGAATTTCTAACAGTTCATCATTCACTGACTTTTGGCCAAGCGTGCTTTTATTTTAAAATAAATTATTAATGGAATAATTAATGGGTCCAGCTGGAACTCTCTCTGAGTTACTCTGGCCTATGTCAAAAGAGCAATGAGCCCCTGTTCCCCATAACTGCTCTGGTGGAACACATTTCCAATGCTTAGGTCTTGAGCCAAGCCATGCACTGACTATTTGGAGGAAAAACTGAAAGTACAGCATTCTCTCTTTCATGATATTTTTGGAATCCCTGCCAAACTTTCCTTGCCTGCCAGAAAGCAGAGCGGATGTTGTGAAAGTAGTTCAAAGCCCTCCACAAGCCTCCTGTGCCATCCAGGAGGAGTTGGGCTTCTGGACAAGGCTCAGCCCGAGGGTGCCTGGTGCAGGAAGGAGCTTGGGATGTTCTGTTGTTTCATTAATTTCCTTCTTCTGTATTATTGTCTATGTTTTTTTCTTTCATCTATAAAAGAATTAACAAAGATTTGAGCCAATTGGTAAAACATTCGAACTACTTAGAGCCAAAAGCCACGTGAGAAGTGTCAGCTTAATGCCCCAAGTGGAAGAGACCCTTTTCTAAAAGTGTTATTAGATGCAAAGAGGGGTTAATTTATGTTTGCCTTTTCAAAGTCAGTTGGGGAAATTATTAACTTTTAATAAAAGTTAATAAATTAATTTTTATTAATCTTCAGAGATCTTATTTAGTTTTTTAATATGATGAATTAGGATCTTCCTCTGAAGCAGATGTCTAAATTTCTTTAGAACAAAACAAAACACCTTAAATAACTTTATATTAATAGCACTGTGATGATATCAGAGGATGAAAACCTTTTTTTTTTTGGTTTTTTGGAAAAGTTGTTTTTGAAGCATAGATATTGAAAACTCAGAGAGAAGCAATCTGCTCTTTTGGCCCTGCCTGACTTTCTATAAACAATCCCTCTACTTTGCTACTGCGCTGTTTTTTCTCCGTTTTGGAAGGAAGGCTTCCTATCTTTATCCATCTATCTGTCTGTCTGTCTATCATCTATCTATCTATCTATCTATCTATCTATCTATCTATCTATCTATCTATCATCTATCTATATCTGTCATGCTGTCTATCTAGCTGTCTATTAATATCTATCTATCTATCTAATTATCTACTAATCAGTCAATCTATGGCTAGTTTGTTTGTTTAATGGAAAGGATTTCCTTGGACTCCAAATATGGTTCAGAATGCAAAAGAGAATAAAAAACAAATGGGTAATTCATTTATTTTTTATTTTATATACCCATTTTTTTGACAAGTATTCAATGAACATCCACATGTTTCAGTCATTCTTTCAGGCACCTGGGGCTCTAGCAGTGGACATGTCAGACAAAGGGTCTGCCTTCCTAAAGCTTATGTTTTAGTAGGAGAATAAACATAATTGACTATTAAATTTTATAGTATGATAACGGATGATAGATTTGATAAAGAATAGAAAAGAGAGGGATTGAAAATGTTGAGGAATTGATATTTAATTAGGAAAGGCATGAAAGGCCTCTTTAAAAGACATAATTTGTGTGAAATCTGGAAAAGGAAAGGGAATGAGGCTTGAGGTTTTCTGAGGCAGAATGCTGCAGGCAAAAGGAACAAAAATGGAAGCACCTTGGGGTGGGAGTGTGCCTGGGCATTTAAGGAAGAGCAAGGAGGTCAGTGTAGCTGGAATGTAGTGGGGATGGAGCACAGGGGGTACAGCAGTGGGCCAGAGGGACAGCAGGGACTCGTGCCATAGGGGGCCTCATTGCCATTGCAAACACTAGCTTCTACTCAGAGTAGGACAGTTACCCTTTGGAAGGTTCTGACCAAGGTATGGCATGCTTTGTGTCATGGTTGAAGGTAGAACCATCAGGATTTGCTGGTGGATTGGGTGCGATAGAAGGAGTCACGAATGACTCCAGTGTTTGCCCTGAGCAGTTGGAAATGTGGAGTTACCATTCATTGCTTTGTGGAAGACTATGGTGGGAACAAGGTTTGGTGTGTATTGGAAGTTAGTGGGGAGTGGGGTGGGGATATAGAGAACAAGAGGAACTTAGCTTTGGACATGTTATTTTTGAGATGCCTCTTCGGAGTTGATGTGGAACTGCTGAAGAGGAAGTTTAGACAATTGATTATGGAGTCCAGGGGAGAAGTCAAAAGAGATATAAATTTGGGACTGTCAGCACATAGGGAGAGTAGGAGAGATTACACGTGATTACCAAGAGTGTGAATATAGATAGAGCAGAGAAGAGGCTACAGGCTGGGGCTCTGGAACACTCCAGTGAGAAGAGGTGGTGTGATGAGGGGAACCAGCAACCAAGGTGACAGTCAGTAGCCATTGTGGGATGAGACAAATCAGGAGAAGGTGTCACAGAGGCACAATGATGGAAGTGTTCAAGAAGGAGGAGAAGTCAGTCCTTTTAGGGTCTGCTGTTTAACGTTGATTTAATGGATTATTGGATTTAACAACATGGAGGTCACTGATGGTCTTCATGAGAGCAGTTTTGGTGAATGGTGGGGGCCAAACCTGGAGGGAGTGAATCTGTGAAAGAATGGGCCACTGGAGACAAAGAGAAAGTAGAGCATTTGCTGGACCGGGATTTGCGGGCAGAGAGGACTTTGAAGATGGAAGAAATAACAGCGAACGTGTATGCCAGTAAGACTGCCGGAGGGGAGCTGTGAAGTTGGTGAGTCACAGGAGAGAAGAGAGTTGCTGGGATGAATTTCTTGAGTAGGGGAGCGGGGGCCATTGTGCTGAAGTGCAGGGACTGGCCTTTGCTAGGAGCACAGATGCTCTGTCTCTGTGAACAAGAGAGAAGGCAGCGTAGATTTGCATCCATGTCATTCGTTGGCAGCAGGAACTTGGGAGAAGTGCTCTTCTGATGGTTTCCATTTCCTCAAAAAAGAGAGAGCAAGGCCATCCACTGCAAGTGAGGATGAGAGAGGGGGTTTGAGATGAGAAGAGATTTTGAAATAGTCATTTGGGAGACTCCCAGAAAAGGGATGTGAAAGGGTGATGACCCGACAGTAGTGAAAATCCACTTATTGGCAGTGGTTGTGAAGTTTTAGCTTCCCACATGCTGTTCTGGGGATAGTCAAAAAGGGTGTTCAATTATATGCAGGAATTGAATGTCTGCACGGCACTTGGCATTGTGTTAGGTGCAGGGAACACAGGGATGAAGGAGATATTTCTTGTCATCTTCTTTAAGCTTTAGAAGAGGTGGCATGACTCATCCATAAATACCTAATTGTATCTTGATAAGTTCTCAGAGGGTTTCAGAATATTGGAAGGCACGAGGATATAAAAGCTTAAAGGCTTATCAGTCCAATTATGGGGGTACAAGGAAGGTTTCCTGGATAATGTGATGTCTTAAATGAGTATAGACGTATGGGTTATGAAAAATTGGGTAGGCCAGGTGGCTCACACCTGTAATTCCAGTACTTTGAGAGGCTGAAGTGGGCGGATCACGAGTTTGAGACCAGCCTGGACAACATGCAGAAACCTACTCTCTACTAAAAATACAAAAATTAGCCAGGCATGGTGGTGCATGCCTCAAATCTCAACTGCTCAGGAGGCTGAGGCGGGAGAATCGCTTGAACGTGGGAGGAAGAAGTTGCAGTGAGACAAGATTGGGCCACTGCACTCCAGCCTGGGCAACAGAGTGAGACTCTGTTTCAAAAAATAAATAACTAACAGCCAGGAGCAGTGGCTCACTCCTGCAATCTCAGTACTTTGGGTGGCTTAGGCGGGCAGAACACAAGGTCAGGAGATCGAGAGCATCCTGGCCAACATGGTGAAACCCCATCTCCTAAAAATACAAAAATTAGCTGGGTATGATGGTACGTCCCTGTAATCCTAGCTGTTTGTGAGACTGAGGCACAAGAATCGCTAGAATCCAGGAGGCAGAGGTTGCAGTGAGCCCAGATCGCACCACTGCACTCCAGCCTGGTGACAGAGAGAGTGAGACTCCCGTCTCAAAAAAAATAAATCAATGAAAATAAATTTTAAAACTCGGGTAAAGATTGGAAAGTGTTCTGTGTAAAAGAAACTCTAGAAATTAGAGTTTGAAGGAAGGCAAGGAGGATTCTCCATGTGGCACAATGACACGGAGGTGTGAAGTGGTGTTGTGTGGGTGAGAAAATGCATGCCAGTACCTTAGACTGGAAAGTCCGAAGGAAGCAGAGTCTCCACAAATGGGGGCAGTGCAGGTGAGGAGCCGTGGGCGCAAGGGGACCCATGAGGAGGACTCGGCATTTAGGTGCATCCCTGCTCCGCTAAGTGGAGGCGGGGTTCAGGTGGGCATTGGAGGCAGTGATCTCGCTCAGGAGGCCGTGGCAGCAGATCAGGTGTGATATATTGAACTGGATATCCAAGCTTAGGACTCTGGTCGTGGGATGGAGAAAACAGGCATAGATTTGAGACACCATTGTCAGGGCTGAATATTTGATTTTATTATGGAGGATGAACATCTTATTTTTACTCCGTTCCTTGTCTATAGAAAACTCTAACCTGAGCTAGACATTTCAGAAATGTGTGTCATTGGTTACAGAGGAGACAGAGTGGAATAGCACTAACAGGTTGTTTATTAGCATTATTGGCATACATACCATTTTGATGGAAGGGTAGTAGCCTCTTCTTTGACTAAAAAGATAACCTGTGTATTTGTTCAGTGTATATTAATTAAATTAATGTGATTTATTAAAAATAAAGATAATTTAATACAATCTTAAAAGATATATTTTATGTTACCTTATGTCTTAGGTAAAGTGTTATGTTCCAGTTTTGCTTAGTGAAGTTTGGATGGTCAATGAAATGCTAACACCTACAATGATAAGTTTTAGGAGGCATAATTCTCACACCAAGGTAGGATTGTTACTGTGGTGTGGAATAATGGATTTATCAGAGAAAGGCAACATAGAAGACCCTTGCTGCATGTGTAGCTCTTCCACTAACTCTTGGGTAGGATACTTAACTTCCTTGTGGCTGGCTAGCATATATAAACAAATGTCATATCTCTTAGACTTGATGCTGAAATTAGAATATTAACATGCAAAAATGCTTTGATAATTTTATGACGAATGTATATGTGTACTTGTAAAAGAGTCGGTAAAGATGGTTTATGTAAATTAAGGCATTTCAACACACGCCCTTCCCCTTTTTTTCTATTGTACAGTGTAAAGAACATGATCTGGCCATGATTAACCAGTTACTGGATGACCCGAAGCTGACAGCCAGGAAATACAGAGAGTGGAAAGTCATGAACACCCTGCTGATCCAGGACATCTACCAGCAGCAGCGGGCCACACCTGCCCCTGACGACAGCCCCCAGGAACTCAAAGAATCACCTTCTTCTCCCTGTGTTGAAAATTCCATTTGAGACAAAGTCAGATTTTCTCCTCTTATATTTTATCACAAGCAACTCTTCAAGACGTTGCAAAAACTTATATTTTTCCTTAAAAGGAAAACTGAAACCCAGTCCTTCAAGCATCAGCTCCCCATCTAAAGATGCACTTTAGATGAATATAATCACCAAATACAGCAGGGCCCCTTGTTCCAGTCGTAACGCACCCATTGAGATTGGAATGACTGAGTTCAGATGAAAGGTATTTTTTGTGTTCCTGCTGGGAGCTCGCGGTGATGCGGGGATCTAGGTGGGATGTGAGAAGTGTATCTTCTGTTCCTTTCTCTCCAGAGAATGCTATGGACAGAAATCAAATTTTACCAGGAATAATTGTCCTTGGAAACATTCTGTTTTTCAAAAGAGGAATGTACATATTCCACATGGCTGAGCAGCTGTGTTACCCTAATCACATTTTGAGTGAAGGAATGTTTTCTATAGCAGTGACTGGAAGGACAAACATCATTTGCAGAACAAAAATTCCTTGTCTTTGATATAGAATGGTGGTGCCTTTTCCACGTGTTGAGAAATACTTCATAGATAGTGGCGCATGGAAGAGCTGGAGGGGGCGTGTTTCATAATCTGCTCAGTCAAGGGACAGCTTGGTGTTTTCACACTTTATGCAGGTTAGGAGATCTGATTAATGTTTCCTTTCCTTACAACAGCTAGAGAAAACAGCTCATCACAGTTGAAGACCTTTACTCCCTTCAAGCTTTCCTACTCAACAGTAGGAGATAGTAATAGGTCCAGCAAAGAATGTCTACTGCTCTTATACATAGTGTGAATTTATATCCAGATTTCCCGGAATTCATATTGACAAGGTGACTTTGGCATTGGAATTGTTTTAATATCTTTACTCAAAAAACAAAAACAAAAACCGACAGACAGAAACAACAAAAGAGTTAAACATGATGGTTTTATTTTTGTATGTTTATATGTCACTTGTGTGCTATGTGAATAGCTATCTGTAATATGTTTGTTATTTAAATATATTTATAGAAGTTCAAATTACTAGTGTTTTAAAAGATGATATGCTATTATATGTTGCGCTTAGTATATATTTGATGAGACTATACTTTTAGCTTGAGAAAAATGGAAATACTGTTGATTCACTGGTGTTACTATGTTGCACTATACTGTATGAGGAATGCTCAGGAAACCTTGTGGGAAAAAATGGGGCATGCATTCATAATTTTTCTTTTTCTTCCCACCCCCAACCCCCATGAGTGCTTAGATTTAGATTTCTATATCTCTCATAAGTCACTCTCTTAACCAGAAAAGTACTTTCATCTTCGATGATCCTTTCTATTAAATAAACTTTAAGCTGTATGCCATTTATGCCTGAAAACATTAGACCAAATGCAACACAACTAATGTCATCTTTTCATTGAAGACTAATATATATTTAGGAATTGTTGTGTTAAAGAGAGCTCATAGCGAAACAGTATGAAAGTCTTCCCCTACTAATCACCATGAATATTTCTTGCCATAAAAATAGCCAACCCACCAAGTACCCACGCTGGCCTTACCTGCCCCTAAGAAGCTGTTGACATAACGTCTTTTGTTTTATAGTTTCAAAGTGTGGTTTGACATTCAAGTGGAAATAACCACCTGAATTATATCTGCAAACAAAATGGAAATAGTTGTTGAATATTTACCCCAAGCTTTACTAAGAAGCCTTAATACTCTGTAAACAAACAAACAAACAAACAAAAAACAACCTTAGCATTAAGAAAAAAAAAATCAACCCATGAAGCAAGTTGTACTACTAGAAGCTTCTTTAAGATAAGAGGCCAGGCCAATTGGCACAGCAAACATGTGAGTACTTCTCCACCTAGGGAAGCTACTGAAGATGCGTCTGACCTGTGGTGCCCTGACAGAGGAAACATTCAGATCCTCAGATTGGACCCTGATGCCCTGCCTTGAGAGAGCAGTGATTTAATCTTTTGGCCCTGGAAATGACTGATTCCTTCAGTGATTAGCCGATACCAGAAGGGGGATTATTTAGGATTTGCAGTGTAAAGAGTACTGAAGGAACAACCGTAACAATAGCGGAAATAACGGTGTGACACAAAGTACCCTTCCACCTGTTTTTCTTTAGTTTGCAACACCAACCTGTAGACTTCCAGTTTTTGCTAAATTGAAGAGCTCCAGAAACTTTTGACCAGGGTTTGTGAATACCTTTGAATGCTTTCCTTTGGCTTTTCGTGAAGACATATTTCACCAGGTTAAAGGCAAAAAAGATCCCTGGGATTACTTAGCCAAGTCTTAAAGTTATTTTTCAAAGGCACGTCAAGAACGTTAGCCTAGAGATTTTTGCTTTGTTAGTTAAAGCTTACTTTGCAGAACTTTCCAAAGTGAAAGTTACACTGAACTGCTCAATTTTGCACCAGCCTTTCTGGAGCCCCATTTTCTGCTCATTCGTGTTTTTCCTCCTGTAAATTGTTTTGCTTTTGATCAGGTTGTGCTAGAAAGTAGGGCTGCTTCTGTGAGTTCTCAGCTTAGGCTGTGGTCACCAAGAGGTGGGCAGGGGGATAGACAGGAGTGAGAGGGAGAGTGGGTGACACTTTCCATGACACTCAATTTAGGAAGACATGGACTTCTCTCTTTTGGCTTCAAGCCACTTTTCTGGTCCAAAGAATATTGGGAAAACTGAATTACTTTCAGTACATTTCTTGAGACTGCATCATCTCCAAAATGCATTTGGAGTAGTTTCATGGGGTCCAAGGGCAGACTCCTATACCCAGTCCCATAAGGTCTTTGAGCCATGGAATGACATAAAACCATGGCTGCTTAGGAAGGAAGTGGAGAATCTCTTAGCACATGTATATCTAAATCTGTGGCACCTGTTAAGGATAAGGACTTGGAGAGGACTCCTCTTTAGGGTTGTGAAGAGGACCTTTTCCCTCTATTGTTAGCCTGTAGACCCAAAGTGGAGTCTGATGTGATGCCCTCGCTGGTTGATATATTGCCAATAGACACACTGAGGCCTGCATTTGAAGGGCCTCTGTTGCTTTTAAGAATTCTTAGTTTTGCCACAACAGCTTAAATCTTAGCATAGGATCAAAGGCCTAGAAAGACTCCTAAAGTATAAGATTACAAAGACTCCAGGAAGAGGAAGAAAGAGAAAGAGATTGTGTTTGGAGTCAGATTTCAATGTGAAACCCATGCCTTATATTTACACAGCACTTTGTAGTTTGCAAATTGGTGTGTTTTCAGCCCCCTCTGCTCTCCCACCCCTCCCACTGCCCACGCTCCATGTGAGATGATTGTGGATTATTACAGTGAAGTGCCTGGCCCAGAGCCTCTAGTAGTGACATGGGAATTTGAGTCTCAGGACTCCCAGCGGCTCCCTGTCCCTCCCTTCTCTCTACCCCCGACCTCGCTTCACCTGTTACCTTGCGAAGTTGCAGTTGGCACACAGCCCACTGGGGAATCAAGAAGTTTGACTTGGACTGTATGTTTCCTCACACTGGACTCAGCACAGGGCTGGCCCTAGTGGTTGTTAAGCCAAATTCTCCATTTGAAACCTAAGGTGCCCTCTCTGTGCTTGAATACATTCTCTTTCTAATGGACCTGCCACAAACTGCTGGTGCCGGTCTATGAATTGGGGTTTAACCTAATCATGCTATGTTTCCTTTTCTTTCCTTCTGTACATTAGATGACTTGGGAGGTGCTGTGAGATCCTTGGATGAAAAACATATATTTAAAGAAAAGGAGAGTGTGTATTTTGTTTGCCTTTTAAGGCATGTGCTGTCAGATGTCAGAGACCCAACTTAGTGATGAGAGGTTGATCCTTTGACCTTCTTCTCTTAACTGGTTTTTATTTAATTATGATCATTTCCTCAGGTAGCATTCCAGTAACCAACAATGTCACAGAGGTGAAACAGGTTCAAAGAAACATATTAAGTCTTTCAAAAAGAAGTGCTATCTAAATTTAAGCCATGTTTAAATTCATAGGCACATTAACTCTTAGTAAGAAAGACATTTTTTTTTTTTTTTTGAGATGGAGTCTAGCTCTGTTGCCCAGGCTGGAGTGCAGCGGTGAGATCTCGGCCCACTGCGACCTCTGCCTCCTGGGTTCAAGTGATTCTCCTGCCTCCTGCCTCAGCCTCTCGAGTAGCTGGGATTACACATGGCTAATTTTTATATTTTGAATAGAGACTGGGGTTTCACCATATTGCCCAGGCTGGTTTCAAACTCCTGACCTCAGGTGATCCGCCTGCCTTTGCCTCCCAAAGTGCTGGGATTATAGGCGTGAGCCACTGCACGCGGACGGAAGACAGTATTTTGATGTAGCCACATAAATGATTGAATGAGTAACATTAAGTACAGAAAAACTGCCATACGCACATAAAGCTTTTGGGAGTATTTCTTCTTCGGTCTAACAAGAATATGATACCCGATTGGGGTTTTGCAGTTTATTTCTCTTCCAGTTTTTCTTGTATACCTCACAGGAGAAATCAAGTCCCAGCGGTGGAAGATGACTGCCCTGCCTAGGGTTTTGTAATACATCATTGAAAACAAAAGGCCCCGAAACGAAATTTTTGCAGCCTGCATGACATGGACTGGGGAAGGGGATAATTTCTCCCCTCACAGAAAGCCACTCGTCTCCTTGAATGAGATATTGAGTAGACACGTTTCTCTGTGGTGTGGGGCAGAAAGCAATTCCCTTGCCTCTTCTGCACATCTTAATTCTTTCCCATATGACCCAGAACCACATAGAAAACTTTGGAAGTGGATTCTTTGTCGAGAAAAGGTTTATATATTTCTCTTGCTGTAAGGAGACTTCACTGCTCTGTATTTGATTTTTTTTTTTTATCTTTAGCTCAAACAAGAAGCATGCTCCATCAAAACAGTAAATGCCGTGTAATAAAACCAGGAGCTGTAATCGCCATGTATTTTAATGTGCTTGCATGATGGGAACGTAACTTTCAGCACTGCATGGTGTTTGGGGGCCAGATATTAACGTGGAAATGATAGCTTCGGTTTGTGCTTTCATTCTGTGTCAGCTACCCTTCTAAAGTGGAAAAACAGGCATGGCTCATTTCTCTCCTGCTTTATGTTTTTGAGGTTGATTTGTAAGATAAAAATAAAAATAAGAAAAAAAATCTAGTAAAAGAACATAGGGAAAAAAAAGTTGAAATATACTACTCGCGTTCATTTTCTGCCCTGCCCTGTTGCTTTCGCAAAGAAATAAACCTGTGGCTGGGAAGTGTTTAATGGCTGCGTTTTGATCTTCTGCAAAGGTTACAGTGCCCTCTGGTGGCAGTCATCAAAATCGCTTCTAGACTTGTTTTTATTTTTAAATAAAATATCATTATATTGGAAATCTATTTCAACAATAACCGATGTAGTCTTTTCCAGTGGTTCGCAACTTACAGGTTTATTAATACAGTGATATTTAGATTTTTCAAAAATTGCCATTGGACCACAAGATTTGCCTTGCACAATATGTTACTTATTATTTCTAGGCATCCACATTTCATTTAAAGAGTTTTTAAAATATGCATCTTATAAAAGTTACAAATTGTGGTACACAAGCTTATTAAAGCATATGAGATATTTATTTGAAAATGAACAAAGAAAATAGCCTAATACATTGCCTTTCTTTTGGATCCACTGATCAGCGGGAGTCAGCCTGCATTTGAACTGATTCATGCTCCCTGACTGCTGGCTACACACACAGAATTTTCATTTTGTTCCTTGTTCTTTCCCAATTCTCACCTCACAAGCCAAGCTCCACATTCTGTCCTCTTTGTCCTGCTACCACCAAACATTTCCAGGCTCCTACATGGAAGCAGTCAAAATCATTTTAGACCAAAGGGACTAGTAAAAGGCATAGGTACTATGCATTTCCTGATTTCTGGAACAATCTCATATTATTTCCTATTGTTGCTATAGCAAATGACCACAAATAGAGCAGCTTCAATATGTTTGTGATCTTACAGTTCGGGGGGATTGCACTCTTTGTGAAGGCTCTGAGGGAAAATGCATCTCTTTGCCCTCTCCCTGGGTTACAGGCACACCTCACTTCTCCTGGGGTTGAATTGTATTTTTTCTTTTCTGTTCTTTTCTTTTCTTTTTTTTTTTTTGTGACAGTCTTGCTCTGTCACTCAGTTGGAGTGCAGTGGCACAATCCTGGCTCACTGCAACCTCCGCCTTCTGAGTTAAAGCAATTCTCCTGCCTCAGCCTTGTGAGTAGCTGGGATTACAGGCACCCGCTACCACGCCAGGCTAATTTTTCATGTTTTTAGCAGAGACGGGGTTTTGCCATGTTGGGCAGACTGGTCTCAAACTCCTGACCTCAGGTAATCTGCCCACCTCGGCCTCCCAAAGTACTGGGATTATAGGTGTGAGCCACCACGCCTGGCTGGGGCTGACTCTGTTAAGGTCCCTTGTGATTACAGTGGGCTCACCTAGGTAATTCAGGAGACTATATTTTAAGGTCGGTTGATTTGCAGCCTAAATTTCCCTTTGTTGCCTCTACACAGGTTCCAGTGATTAGGACTAGACACTATACTGCTTACCCCAAATCCTCATTTCAAATATCCTGTTAAGTCCTGGTGGACCATCAACACCTCCAGAAATCCCGGGAATTCCACGTTTCAGCTACAAGCATGAAAGTCCTTTTTCACACTATGTAACTTGAATTTGACTTTATCAATATGTCACCATAGGAAAAATAATTTCATCTTTATGAGAGGAAAAGCAGGAAATGTCTGGCTTTTAAGAAATCATGTGCTGGGAGGCGTAACTCACGTGCAATCCCAGTACTTTGGGAGGCTGAGGTGGGAGGACTGCTTGAAGGCAGGACTTTGAGACCAGACTGGTCAACAAAATGAGACCCTGTCTCTTTTGTTTTTGAGAGGGAGTCTCACTCTGTTGCCCAGGCTGGAGTGCAGTGGCGCGATCTCGGTTCACTGCAACCTCCGACTCCCGGGTTCAAGCAATTCTGCTGCCTCAGCTTCCTGAGTAGCTGGGATTACAGGCGCCCACCACCATGCCCAGCTAATTTTTGTATTTTCAGTAGAGACGGGGTTTTACCATGTTGGCCCGGATGATCTCAATCTCCTGACTTCATGATCCGCCCACCTCGGCCTCCCAAAGTTCTGGGATTATAGGCATGAGCCACGGCGTCAAGTTGGGTCAGCAACATTTAATAAGCATTATACACCATGGGCTGGGCGCCGTGGCTCATGCCTGTAATCCCAGCACTTTGGGAGACTAAGGCAGATGAATCACCTGAGGTCAGGAGTTTGAGTCCAGCCTGGCCAACATTGTGAAACCCCATCTCTACTAAAAATACAAAAAATTAGCTGGGCCTAATGGTGGGTGCCTGTAATCCCAGCTACTTGGGAGGCTGAGGCAGGAAAATTGCTTGAATTTGGAAGGCAGAAGTTGCAGTGAGCCAAGATGGTGCCATTGTACTCCAGCCTGGGCAACAAGAGGGAGATTCTGTCTCAAAAAAATTAAAAGAATTATACACCATGACCAAGTGGAATTTATTCCCAGGAAGTAAGTCTGGTTTGATATTCAAAATAAATCAAGAAACTCACCACATCAACAGTAAAACAAGAAAAATCATTATTATATCAATTGGTGCATACAATTCATTTGACAAACTTTAATATCTATTCATGATGAAAACTCTCAGAAAAATAAGAATATGTACTTCTTCAACTAGATTTTTAAAGCATCTACCAAAAAGCTACAGCTACAATTATACTTAATGGTGAAAGGCTGGATGTCTTCTCCCTAAACATTGGAAACAAAGCAAGGATATCCATTCTCACCAGTCACTCAACAGAATGCCGGAAGTTCTGGCCAGTGCAATAAGACAAGAGAAGGAAAGAAAAGTCGTATAATTCAGCAGGAAACAAACAAACTTCTGTTGGCAGATGACATAATTGTGATGGTCTGTGTGGAAAATCCTCAGAAATCTTTAAAAAACCAAAAACCCTCCTAGAACGAATAAGGGAGTTCAGCAAAATCACAGAATTCAAGATGAACAGACACAGAAATCAATTGTATTTCCATATACTCTCAATGGACAAATGACAGCAAAATTAGAAATATAGCACCACTCACAATCACCCAAAAAATGAAGTTGGTGTTACTCTAATACAAGCATACAGGACTCATATGCTAAAACTTATGAAACACTGATGACAGAAATCAAAGAGATTTAAATAAATGGAGAGACATACATTGTTCATAGGCTGAAACACTCAGTGTCATAAAGATGTCAAGTCTTCCCAAATTGATATTCAGGTTTTTCCCAGCAATGGGTTTTGTTGATATAGGCAAGATTATTCTAAAATTTACGTGAAAGGGCAAGGAACAAAAATAGCTAAAACACTTTGAAAAAGAAGAATAAGTTGGGAGGAAACAGCAGTCTGCTCCATTTCGATACTTATGTAACTATAGAAATCAAAGATGTGTGGTATCGACAGAGGGATAGAGGTATGGATCAAATGAACAGAGATAGGAAACCCAGAAATAGGCCCACATAAATACGCCACACTTGTTTTTGACAAAGGTATGAAAGCAATTCAATGAGAAAAAAGTGTCTTTCACAAATAGTGCTAGAGCAATTGGACATCCATAGGCAAAAAATGAAAGATAAACTTTGATTCATAAGGCTTATAACCCTCACACTGTATTTAAAAAGTATCACACTGTCCTTGATGAAATGGCCCAACAAGAAGGCAATATTTGCATGGGGCATCTCAGCAAGTCAGTGCCTTTACAAAGAGACATTGGTTAACTTAGATATTTAAGTAAAGAAAGAAAGTGGGTTGGGCATGGTGGCTCACACTAGTAATCCCAGCACTTTGGGAAGCAGGTGGATCTCTTGAGGTCAGGGGATTGAGACCAGCCTGGCCAACATAGTGAAATCCTTTCTCTATTAAATATACAAAAATTAGCTAAGCTTGGTGGTGGGAACCTGTAATCCCCGTTGCTTGGTAAGCTGAGGTGCAAGAATCACTTGAACCCGGGAGGCAAAGATTGCAATGAGCTGAGATTGCACCACTGAACTCCAGCCTGGGCAACAGAATGAGACTTTGTCTCAAAAAAAGAAAAGAAAGTGGAAGAGGAAATCGACCACCTACTTTAATCAATAATTTCTAATGATAGGTAATACTTAAATTCCAGCCAGAAATGTTTGAGGTATATAATGGAGTACTTTCTGCACTACATATAAAATCGGTATTTATGATATGTTGTATGATTGCTGGTGAACGATTCTGATATTCACTCATATTGGATGATACATCAAGGTGACGGGTTGGGGAAAAAGAGCATTTGCATTCTAGTTTCATTCTCAAGGCTGGCAAACTATGGTGCAAGAAGAAATGCAATATCCTCAATATGCTGTGCTTTCCCCTGGGTACCCTTATAAGCATGGAACCGCAAGGGTACCCCACATGGAAGAGCCATGCAGAGGGGTGGGTAAGTGTCTTAGGTCAGGGTCCAGAGAAGAGATGGGGCCAGAGACAGGGATTTTTGTTAAAGTGATGGATTGAGGAGGGCTCTCAGAAGAAGGGGCATTGGAGAAAGAGAGGGGGGCGGCGTGGGCAGAAAGCTAAGTAACATGATAGTCTGGAGAGAAACTAGCTTCCATCTACTCTTGAGGGCAGCTCTGGAGTCCACACTGCACCAGAGAGCTGGTTCTGTCTTAAGATAAGGGAAATAGACTTTTGTACTGTGTATAAATCAGTTATTGGTCACTGGTTGCTGAGGGAGAGGTGGGGAAGGGAAGCAGAAGGACAACCACTCCAGGGGGGCAGCTGCTATTCAACCAGAGGCCAAGTTCTGGAGGAGGAGGCAATGGGGAGTGGTTAGCAGCCACCATTCACTGTAATTTGGGTCCATCTGCCTGGATAAGGGCATCTAAACAGATAGCTATCGACACCCAATGGAGTCCCTCTCTTGTCTTGCTCATGTTCTTTTGCTTTTCATATTGTTTACTATATAAGAACTGTCATGATTTCTGGGGAAACTTTCAAAAGGCAAATTAGGGTGATGAACTACAGCCATTGTATCTGTACTGTATCTATCTCTACTACATGGGATCTGCTAAGCCATGTGGCCCAAAAAATAAGACTACTTATACCACAACCTGTTGCCACTGTACAGACCATTCTTGTTCCAGGCTCCACCCAAAACAAGAAGCTTCCCATATCACCCAATAAATGAAGTTGGAACAAGCCTCCGAAGTAAAGAATACGTTGCCTAGAAAACTTGAACAGCCCCACCAAGTATAATGCTTCTTTCTTACTGGTAGAAATGCAAGGTGCAATAACTTGCCCTTTACATTGGATGAGATGTCCTGGCTTGCTTAGCTCCTTAGACCTCTAAATATTTCTCATATCTGGCAGGCCCTGGAGTCTTTGTAGAGTTTCTCACTCACTCTCTAGAGTTCTTGTATCTACCCATAGTCTTCAGAGTACATGCCACTTCTTACTCATAGAGTTCTTACTGTTTTTTATATGATGTCATCAATAGAGTGAACCAATGTAACGGTCTGTGGAATGTCCAAATGGTTCAGGTCGCTTCTGACTATATTGTGTCACATAGCTGGAGATTTAATATAGTTCTCAGGCAAGACCATAAATGCATATGTGACAATATACCCTTCCATATAAATGTAAGATGCCTCTGAAACTCCTTCATGATGGTTATTGAAAAGAATGTGCTCACCTAGCTCAAGTCTATGGCTTGAGGCCGTAATCTGCTCTAGGGTAATCTCGCCTCTGACATCCCACATTTCACCCCTCCCAGTAACTACAAGTGGAGCTATAACTTTGTTGAATTTGCAGGAACCTACTGTAATTTGCCCTGTCTAACTGCATGTTTCAGAGATCAAACTGGTGAATTGAATAGATATAAGTGGGGACCATTACTCTTGTATTCTTAAAGTCATTAAGAGTGGCATTAATCTCTGCCAGTCCCCTTACATGCAATATGAATTTTTATTTACTATCTTTCCTGAGAGAAGCAACTTCAAAAACTTCTATTTGGCCTCTCTCTACTTGGCTTGCGATTGCTATTATTGGTCAAAGAATCAACACGAGAGTTCTTCCAACTGCTAAGTCTGGCCATTCCAATTATACATTTAGAAACCAGTGAGAACATGGGTCATTTATTACTTGACTTCTGTATACCCGTGCCTTAACACAGAGGCCATGATAGTTTTTGAGTAGTTCCTGGGAATCAAGAACAATTTGGCCCCTGTATTCAATTTTCCTTGAAAGATTCATGTATTTCCCTACCCTACTATACAGTTACCCAAGTAAATGGTTGTAGGTTACTCTGGGAAAGAGTAGGGGAATTGCTTGTATATTATCTCATGGTGTATTAGTTCATTTTCATGCAGCTGTGAAGACATACCCAAGACTGGGTAATTTATAGAGAAAAGAAGTTTGATAGACTCACAGTTCCACATGGCTGGGGAGATCTCAGAAAACTTAGAATCACGGCAGAAGGGGAAGCAAACATGTCCTTCTTCACTTGGCAACAGGAGAGAGAAGTGCAGAGCAAAGGTGGGGAAGTCTCTTATAAAACCATCAAATCTTGTGAGAACACACTCACTGTCACAAGAACAGCATGGGGCTAACTGTCCCCATGATTAAATCACCTCCCCCACATCCCTCCCATGACATGTGAAATTGTGGGAACTACAATTCAAGATGAGATCTGGGTGGGGACTCAAAGCCTAACCATGTCACATGGTGTTGTTAAAATTATCTTTCTTGTGAGAAACAGCCTCTTCTTGAGGGTTAGGTCTAGAAACTGAACAAGGGATTGTGATTTTCTTTTGAGGCAGCTGACCTTGCCCTTCTGCACATCCATTCTGGACCGTGTGTGTGTGTGTGTGTGTGTGTGTGCGTGTGTGTGTGAATCTCCAAGATCCCTATGGTCGGTCCCATATGGTCAAGGCTCCAGGTTGCCATTCCAGCCTCGTGCCC
The DNA here is from genome assembly GCA_963574635.1 of Cheracebus regulus. Taxonomy (NCBI): domain Eukaryota; kingdom Metazoa; phylum Chordata; class Mammalia; order Primates; family Pitheciidae; genus Cheracebus; species Cheracebus regulus. The sequence goes on along the minus strand of CAUYQU010020187.1, from coordinate 16,988 downwards.
ATCACAGTAGTTCTGAATACCTTGCTTATGACTATCAAGTGCTACCATCTGGCCTCTACTATTCTAGAGTCCTGTCATTTCCATTGTTTCTAGATAGTTATTTTCCCTCACAGCATCTCCTACTGACAACAGGACAGCTGCCATAAGCTCTTTAATGATGCTAACAGCCCCTCACCAGCACATCCCAATTGCGTGGCAAATTATGTCCCACCAAGGCACATTATCTGCTAGTGGGTTTCCTGCTCTTATAATTCAGTTTTTTTTAGTTATTCCCCTACTTCTCTGGACATTTACATCCCTTCCTCCACAATCTACCTGGCAGTTCTGACATCTTGTCTTCATTAAATTCGGAACACCATTTTCCAGGCTTTCAAGGAGGACCATTTCAGCAGCGTATTAGTCTCCCAGGACTCTTTCCTCAGCATGAATTCCTGTGACAGACAAAGGGGATGGAATATGAAGCCTATACTAAGAACCCCTCCCTTGTCTTGCTGGATATTTTGTCCTTGCTCCCTTTGAAACAACCTTCAGTAGATACTGGTTCCCGCCAGTGAGTCAGAAGATTCTGCAGTTATTTGATGTATGAATGCCTTCCTCCTTTAGTCAGAATAGCCCTTCCCCATAGCTAACACTGATTGGTCCTACTGACAAATCAGGCAGCCAAGATGGGGAAATTAGAAGAGAGCATTGTGGGGATCGCTCCAGCGTAGAGGCCCCCTGATCGTGCCTCCGCCATAATGTGAGCCTGAGCCCAGACACATTTCCCCCTCCTGGAGGCAGTCGAGCTATGAGAAAGCAGAAACTAAAGGATGATTCTGTAGAAGTTATTCAGACTCTCTGAGGCTAACATAATGGCCCGGTGATGGCTGTGTGGTCTTACAAGACACTGTGTTTTTCCTTGGTTCCTGTTCTGGGCTAAGTTTTATGACTGTTTACCAAACACTGCTTAAGCCCTGTGACCATTCATAGGACCTCTAAAGAATGTTACCTTTTAAATGTAAATCCCTATGCCTTTAAGATCTTTGATCTTGCTGGGACCTCTAAAGAATGTTACCTTTCTAAATGTAAAATCACCTGCCCACTTTTATGGCCCTTCACTATGTACCTTTTCTGTTACTAGTTTCTTATCTCCTCCCCCAGACTTGCAGTATTGCAACTTTCTGTTCCCCTTTGCTGTATAGAATTATCAATGTGAGTTGACGTCAGCTACTGAAAGCTGAAGGTATATATTGGGACCCTATGCACAAATAAAATTGCTGTCTAGGCATCGCCTATTCAGTCCTCCAGACCCTATCTTCTGTCTTTCTTCTCTTCTGCGCACTCTCTCTTCCAGGTATAGGGACCCTCTTGCTGGCCAAGAGTCCCCCGGCAGACGTGCCGGCCCCAACACTCTTCAGATTTATGATGTAGATGCCATCGCTCTTCCTTTTATAGACATACTGTTCCATCTGGAAGTCAAGGTTGGTGCCACCTAAGTGGGTTCCTGCTGCCAGGAACTTAAGGACGTCCTCCTCCTTCATTTGCAGGACTTCAAGGGCTCCGGACATCGTGAAAGTTTCCCTTTAAGTTACAACAGGAATCTAGAACAACACCATATGGAGCCCTCAGCAGGTAGCGCGGAAAGAAGGAGTATTGCTGTTTTATTTGGACTAAGGAACCCATCCTCAGACCTTCAGTCTTTTGGCCAAAGTGGGGTCAGACGAGGACAGAATGTGCCAACTCCTGATCCAGCATGTCAGTGATAAAAGTCCAGTTTCTCAAGAAGAGGTAGGTTATGCTCCGTGTTGGAGACAAGGACCTGTCCTTCTCTAGCCCCTAAAAGAATTTTAATAAAATTTAATAAATTTAATAAAATTTTAATAAAAGCAAAGCCAAACTCAAAACCCCCAAAGACCACCTTCCCCCACCTACCCCTCCACCCCAAACTGAACACTCAGCCCTTCCCCGACCTATCCCTCTGCCCAAGCTGAAAACTCAGTCCCTCCCCCATATAACGCTGCCCCATTGGCCTTAACACCCCACACTCCCACTGGACAGCCGCCCAGACATACCCCTTCCTCAGGAACGTACCAGCAGGAGATAGAACAATGCCAAGGGACATTCAAAACTCTCTTTTCCCCTCGTCCTCAAAGAAGTCTCCCCCAACCCTTTTCCCTCAAGGGAAGCACCCCTAGGAGGAGGGGTATCGGCTTCGTACATGTCCCCTTAACTAGTTCGCAGCTTAGAAATCTGAAAAGGGAACTCAAGCCACTGTTAGATGACCCTTTTGGAATTGTAGATCAAATTGACCAATTTCTGGGGCTACGGCTGTACACTTGGGCTGAACTGATGTCTATTCTAGGGATTCTCATGACAGGAAAGAACCATGACCCACAGGGCCGCTATGGTAGTCTGGGAGTGCGGGCACCCCTGCTCAGAATGTCCTTGCAGCAGAGCATAAATTTGCAGCCCAGGACCCTCAATGGGATAACGACAGTGTGGCCCACTGAGAAAACATGAGATCACAGGGATATGGTAATGAAAGGGATTCAGGAATCAGTTCCTCGAACCCCAAATATTTCCTGAGCATTTAATGTACAACAAGGGAAAGGTGAAGGGCCCATGGGATTCTTAAGGAACAGATAAAAAAATACGCAGGTTTGGACATAGAGGACCCATTAGGACCAGGGCTGTTGAGGCTCCACTTTGTCACCAATAGTTGACCAGACATTGCAAAGAAATTACAAGAGCTAGAAAATTGGAAGGACAGTCCCATGGAGAAACTTTTACAAGAGGTCCAAAAGGTAGATGTAGGGAGGGATTGAGGAAGGGCAGAAGCAAAAGGCAGAAATTATGCTGTCCACCCTACAACAGAGAACTGTTCAACAGGGACCCCAGGGAAGCAGAGCTCGTAAACCTCCTACCTTCCCGGCTGCCAGACCCTGCACAGGAAATGAAGGGGTGAAACCCGAGGGTCAGGGAACCAGGGAGCGGGAGAAGGGAAAGCAGATGTTTCAGGCGTGGAAAGCCAGGACATTTTAAGAAGGCATGCCTCAAATGGGAGAGGGAAAAGAAAGCCCTTGCACTCATACATTTGAGGAAGAATGGGGGTCACGGGCTCTACATCTTCCGTCTAGAGTCCCACCAAGAGTCCTTGAAAAATGTTGTAACGGTGGGACCCACATCAGCGAGAGTCGCTTTCCTAGTCGATTCAGGAGCAGCTCGCTCCTCTGTTTTCTCCCGTCAGGTTTAGCCCATTTAGCAGAAGACCTTATTGTCTCAGGTGTTAAAAGGGAAGCATTCAGGGGAAAATTCCAGAGGAAAAAGAAGTCAAATATAAGAATAAATTGATCATGATGAAGTTCTTGTAAATTCCCAAAGCAGAAACTGATTTATTAGGAAGGCACTGAATGTTAAGGTTAGACATAGGCCTGTGTGTGAATTAGTCAAGGAAAGCTCCTTACTTCCTTAAGCTTGGTGAACAGGCCCACGTCTGTGTGTTAATCAGGGAAAACTTACTTCCTTAAAAGAGTAAGGAGTTTTATATACACATCCATCCTGACGTATGGTCAAAGGAAGGAACTTAAGGAAAGCTACGGGTTCCTCCAATCCATGTCAAATTAAAAACTCCCAGGGAAGTAGGGAAGAGAAAACAATACCCTATTCCTTGGAAGCCAGGATAGGGCTAAACCTTATCATTGAAAGCCTCATCCACGACAGACTCCTTGAATCCTTGGAATGTCCCTTATGACACTCCAATATTGCCTGTAAGGAAGCCAGACAGGTCATACCAGCTAATGTAAGACCTTGGGCTCTTAAGCGAAGGTTCCCAGTCCTTACACCGTTGTCAACAGAATCCCGCACAACCAGCAGGAACTCAGGAGAATCTTAGGATTGGCTGGATATTGTCATCTGTGGATTGACTCTTATGCCTTAAAAAACAAAGCCTCTTGGGTCTCAGTCCCCGCTGCCAGCTCACGTACAGTGTTCTCGCCACTCCACTGCCCCCTCCTCTGCCAGTCGCAATGGAAGAAGACATTGCTGCGCTCATCGACAATGGTTCCGCCATGTGCAAAGCTGGCTTTGCTGGGGACGACGCCCCCCGAGCCATGTTTCCCTCCATTGTCGGGCACCTTCGGCACCAGGGCGTGATGGTCGGCATGGGCCAGAAGGACTCCTATGTGGGCGATGAGGCCCAGAGCAGGCGAGGCATTCTGACCCTGAAGTACCCCATCAAGCATGGCATTGTCACCAACTGGGATGACATGGAGAAAATCTGGCAGCTTCTACAACGAGCTGTGTGTGGCCCAGGAGGAGCACCCCGTGCTGCTGACTGAGGCCCCCCTGAACCCCAACAGAGAGAAGATGACTCAGATCGTGTTTGAGACCTTCAACACCCCAGCCATGTACGTGGCTATCTAGGCCGTGCTGTCCCTCTACACGTCTGGGCACACCACTGGCATTGTCATGGACTCTGGAGATGGGGTCACCCACACGGTGCCCATTTACGAGGGCTATGCCCTTCCCCACACTATCCGAGTCTGGACCTGGCTGGCCGGGACCTGACCAATTACCTCATGAAGATCCTCACCGAGCGTGGCTGCAGCTTCACCACCACGGCCGAGTGGAAGATCGTACGCGACATCAGGAGAAGCTGGGCCACGTTGCCCTGGACTTCGAGCAGGAGATGGCCACAACCGCATCCTCCTCCTCTCTGGAGAAGAGCTGTGAGCTGCCCGATGGCCAGGTCATCACCACCGGTAGTGCGCGGTTCCGGTGTCCGGAGGCGCTGTTCCAGCCTTCCTTCCACGGCATCCATGAGACCACCTTCAACTCCATCAGGAAGTGTGACGTGGACATCCGTCAAGACCTGTCTGGCGGCACCACCATGTACCCAGCCGTCGCTGACAGGATGCAGAAGATCACCGTCCTGGCACCCAGCACCATGAAGATCAAGATCATTGCACCCCCAGAGGGTAAGTACTCCGTGTGGATCAGCAGCTCCATCCTGGCCTCACTGTCCACCTTCCAGCGGATGTGGGTCAGCAAGCAGGAGCACCATGAGTCTGGCCCCTCCATCGGCCACCGCAAATGCTTCTAAGTGGACTCCGAGCAGATGCGTAGCATTTGCCGCATCGGTTAATCTGGAAGTATAAATTTGCCCCTAGCAAATGCATACACCTCATGCTAGCCTCACAAAACTGGAATAAGCCTTTGAAAAGAAACTGTCCTTGAACTTTGTATCTGATACCAGCACTGGATTGTAGAAATTGTTGCTGATTTTGACCTTGTATTCAAGTTAACTGTTCCCCTTGGTATTTAATACACTACATATTTTTGATTTCAACCTTTAGTACATGTGGCTTGGTCACTTCGTGGCTGAGGTAAGAACGTACTTGTGGGCAGACAAGTCTGGCTCAGTGAGTCTGCATGGCCAGCAGCCTCTTATCTGTGCAGGGTACTCATGTGTCAGGGCTGAGTGTGCTGGGATTGCTCTAGAGGCTGGCAAGGACTGCCAGTCTGTCAGTGCCGGAAAGTCCAAGCCATAGGACCCGCTTTCCTTTCTCAGCTGATGTTTTCCTGCCAGAGCACCGTGGGCTGTTACTTACCTTGAGTTGGAAGCAGTTTGCATTTACACCTGTAAATATATTCACCCTTTTAATTTCTGTAAGGTTTTTTTTTGTACGCAACTCTCGATTCTTTGAAGAGATGACAACAAATTTTGGTTTTCTACTGTTACATGAGAACATTCGGCCCCAGCAACATTGTGTAAGGAAAAATAAAAGTGCTGCCATTAAAAAAAAAAAAAAAAAAAAAGCTCTCTATCAAAAACTCACTCAGGAAGAGCCATACCCCCTCCTTTGGCCCCCATCTGAGATCCAACAGGTAAAAGAATTAAAACACCTACTTGTGACTGCCCTGTTCCAGCCTTGCCCTCCTCAGAAGAGCCATTCCACCTTCTCGTTAACGTAAGCAAAAGAGTGGCCCTAGGGGTCCTCGCCCAAAAACACGGGTGCCAGCGGCAGCCCATAGCCTCTCTGTCTGAAATCCTTGACCCGGTAACCCATGGATGGCCTGAATGTGTCCAGTCCGTAGCAGCAACCGCCTTGCTAACAGAAGAAAGCAGGAAAATAAGCTTCGGGGGACGCCTCCTCGCAAGTGCCCCTCATCAAGTCAGAGCCATTCTGAATCAGAAGGCAGAGAGATGGTGCACTGACTCCAGAATTTTAAAATATGAAGCTTTCTTATTAGAAAGGGACAACCGAATACTAACCACCGACAATTCACTCAACCCTGCGGCTTTCTGATGGGAGATCCAAACCAGGAAGAACCTGAGCATAAATGCTTAGATCTGATCAGTTGTCAAACTAGAGTCAGACTGGATCTAAGCGAATCCCTCTTCCAAACAGGGCGCCACCTCTTTCTAGACGGCTCCTCCCAGGTCACCGAAGGAAAAAGGCACAAGGGGTACTCCGTAGTGGATGGGAGAACCCTCACAGAGGTAGAGTCAGGAAGACTGCCAAATGGCTGGTCTGCCCAAACGTGAACTCTGCATTAAACCAAACCTTAAAGTCCCTGCAGAATCAGGAAGGAACTATTTACACTGACTCCAAGTATGCCTGCAGAGTAGTCCATACATTTGGAAAGAGCTGGACAGAATGAGGCCTCATCAATAGTAAGGGCCAAGATGTGGTGCGCAAGGACTTAGTTATGCAAGTACTAGAAGCCCTTCAGCTGCCGGAAGAGACCGTGGCTGTCCGTGTCCCAGGACACCAGAAGAACCCGTCTTTTGGAAGCCAGGGAAAGCACCTCACAGACCAAGTAGCCAGGCAAGCTGCCGCCTCCCAAGAGGCACCCATTTTCCATCTAACCCTTTGTCTTCCCCTCCAGCTGCGATCCTCATCTTCTCCCATGCAGACCAAGAGAAACTAAAGGAAACAGAAGCTAGGGAGAGCCCGAGGTGAAGTGGGTGCTGACAGATGGAAGAAAATGCTGTGTAAACCCGCACGCAGGGCATTCCTGTGGGCATCTCCAAAGTCAGAGACAGCTGGCGTCTTCAGCGAGGTACCTCTGCCCCTCCAGGAAAACCAGCGCCACCCCTGACCCTGGCAGCGAACGAGTGCAAAGATTCCCCCTTTGTGACAAGTCCAAAGTTGGGGGTTTTGCTATACTTGGGGAGATGTTCTGTGAACTACCACGTAACATGGCCGGACCTCCCTGAAGCGTTGTACCACCCTAAAACCCGCCTCCCACTGGCACAGCGGCTCACACCTGTAATCCCAGCACTTTGGGAGGCTGAGGCAGGCGGATCACTTGAGGTCAAGAGTTTGAGACCAGCCTGGGCAACATGGTGAAACCGCACCTCTACTAAAAATACAAAATTAGCCAGGCGTGGTAGCAGGCGCCTGTGATCCCAGCCACTTGGGAGGCTGAGGCAGGAGAATCGCTTGAACCCGGGAGGTGGAGGTTGTGAGCCGAGATCACACCACTGCACTCCAGCCTGGGCGACAGAGCAAGACTCGGTCTCAAAAAACAAATAAAAAACCTCTACCCCCCAAAGGAACCACCCCATTGCAACCTAGTCCTTATCTCCAGTAATATCCACCCCCAACCCTGCCTTAGAGCACATCTATGACCTAGGAGCAGGAAAGCTCCCCTAGGCATCTTTGAAATATGCTTTCTTCCTCCCCCTCCATCTTCCCCCATTACCCCTTCCCAAACTCACAAAATCAATTTCTCGCTTCGTGCCCAAGGACAAAACCAAAGTAGCTATAGTAGAAGTCAAGGGCTTGAAGCAAACCGTAGCCATGGAAACCGGGAATCAAGACAGAAATGCCTGGCTGGAACGGATTAAATACTTGGTTCGCACCCTAAATAAAAGCGACTGTTATTCTTGTGCAGTGGGCAGGCCAGAAACCCAGATTGTTCCTTCCCACTGGGATGGGCCGACCAGCCGGGCACGAACTGCATGGTAGCTCTCCTCGAGCACCGACCGCCTGGGGGACAAGTCACACGCCCTCTTACACTGCTTTTCCCAAAGGCCAGGAGCCCCTTGGGACAGCACGCAGGGGACTCGCCCTCCGCCCTCAATGCCGATTTTACCTCGTGTCTCTTACAGCAGGGGGAGAATCTGACATTCCATGGAAACCTCACGGGATGTAGTGAGCCTAAACTTTTTCGAGAGCTAACCACTCGGTCGCCCCTGGCCGTACCTGCGTGGGTGAGTGGTGGCATTCAGTCACCCCTGGCCGTCCCTGCGTGCATGTGTGGTGGTATTCAGTCAGCCCTGGGCATCCCCATGTGGATGAGCGGTGGTATTCATTCACCCCTGGTCTGTCCCCTGGTGGATGTGTGGTGATATTCATTCACCCCTGGTCTATCCCCGCGTGGATGAGCGGTGGCACTCAGTCACCCCTGGTCTGTCCCCCCGTGGATGAGCGGTGGTATTCAGCCACCCCTGGTCTGTCCCCGTGTGGATGAGCGGTGGTATTCAGTCACCCCTGGTCTGTGACCATGTGGATGAGTGGTGGTATTCAGTCGGCCCTGGCCGACCCCGCGTGGATGAGCGGTGGTATTCATTCACCCCTGGTCTGTCCCCCCGTGGATGTGCGGTGGTATTCAGTCACCCCTGGTCTGTCCCCGCGTGGATGAGCGGTGGTATTCATTCACCCCTGGTCTGTCCCCCTGTGGATGTGCAGTGGTATTCAGTCACCCGTGGTCTGTCCCCCCGTGGATGTGCAGTGGTATTCAGTCACTCCTGGTCTGTCCCCGCGTGGATGAGCGGTGGTATTCATTCTCCCCTGGTCTGTCCCCGCGTAGATGAGTGGTGGTTTTGCGGGGGACCAATATGGGGTTCAGTGCCAATGATGGGAGTGGCACTCGTGCTCTGGTTGGTTGGCCAGCCCTTCCACATTGGCATTCATCAACCAAATAGGAAGCAGGTGACATGAAGGAAAAGTGAAGCCTCTCCTGGGTCCTCTGCCCCCGACACTTACCGACAGTGTCAGGGCACAAAGGGGCATCAGGATCCTGCGAGCAGTCCCAGATGAATTCAGCTCAAAACCAAACAGCTGCCGGGTTGGGTCTGCCTTGCTTGGTGGGCCACTCTAAATAAAAATGCTGACTTGCTGGGGAAACAACAATGGAGGGAGGGCTGGCAGAGTGCCCCACGAAACAGTTATAAGTCCTGGCAACGGCAAACTGCGGCAAACTGCGGCAGGTCTCCGGGAGGCAAGCTTCCTCAGCCTCGTGCTCCAGGTCAGCATGCCCTGGCCCCTGCTACAGTGCGTCACATGCTCAGGTCTTCAAACCCCTCTTGTGGCAGCACAAAGCAGCCACACTTGCAGGCTCCTCGTGAGACTCACTCCCTCCAGCTGTGCCTGGATTGCAATCTGCAGATAACCACGTTTCTGCTTTCCAGTTTCCCACCAATCCGCCACCACTAGCAGTGTTTAGAATGATGCGTCCACTCTCGTTCACTGAGGAATGTCCAGTCACGCCACCGCTCCCCACCACTCACCTTCACCCCGCCATCTGCTGACTGCTCAGAGTGACTAACCAATAAACACTGGGGGAACCTCAGCTCGGGGCCGTCGCTGCTTCCATTGCAAAGGACGGCCCCCCAGACCCACTTTTGTTCTTAATCTTGTTCTCATTCCTTTGTCGCCACTGAACTCAGGGTACCCGTTTCTTAACTGTAGACACTGCATACTTCCAGAGAAGGTCCCTGAGAACCTGGCTGTCCTTCTTTGGAGCACTCCCCAGGGGTCCTCTGAGCTCCCAAACTGTCAACCTGAAAGGAAACTCAGAGGCAGGCTCTCCAGGACAACTGGGTTCATCTGGGAATGGCAGGGATCGCAGCCCGGGGTATTCATGTCAGGACTGGTCATCGACCTACCTGAGGGGAAGGGGGAGGGGGAGGGGGGAGGAGAGGGGGCCAGGCAAGGGGAGAACACAGATGAGCTCACAAATATTGTTTTGTAACAAAAACTGAGAGGGAGGCCCCTCGCCTCCTTCTGTTTCCCGGTCTCCACCTCCTCCCTCCACTCCCCTCTGGATGGGAAGGAGAAGGAAAAAGAAAAAAAATAGCAAAGAGATGGGAAGATGACTCTCTTTTCAGTTGGCAAGGCCCTGCTCTCTGTAAGCCTTGACACTGTGGTAAATGCATGTTATCCCTGGCAGCTGGAGCGCAGCACTGAGTGCCCCCCGCACGTCTGCACGGCCGAGGCTCCCTCCTGGGAACACCTGTTCCAACTAACAGCTTGCCGCCTTTGTGTTGTCTCTGTAAGCCCCCTCCCCGCCGGTCCCTGCTCACACTCTCCATGAACTAGCAAATCCATGAAGCCAAAAGATTGGAAGTGGGACGTCCAGCGAATGGACAATGACATAGTTTTGTCTCAGTTTTCCCTTTAGCACCGTAAGCTGATAACAGGGGAGAGACGCTGCTTCTGGGGAGCGCGGTGAATGAGGCTGCAGCCAGCCCAGCTCCTGGCGGATACAAAGCCACTTCCATCCTCAGCTCAGTGTTGTAGTGGTTTGTTTCTCGCTGCTCCTGCTTTGAGACCACTGGCCGTGTGTGCTTGCTGCAGGAGTGGGCGTCAGCTGGCTGCTGGAGAGAGGGCCTCACCCGGCAACGTCCTTCTGCAAGCTGCTGGTCTGGACTGCGGCAGCCCTGAGGAATTTCGGGGAGTCTGTCACAGGCAGATGGCTAGTGAGGATGCTGGCTGTGGCATTCCTTCATGAGGGCTCCTCCTTCGTGGCCACCCCACTCCGTTTGGTTAGGGATTGATTGAAGTCGTTCCACTTCAGTACCGACAACTTTCACAGCTGTCGTAATGAAAGCAGCCTTCCCTCTTCAGGACTGAGGACCTGCTATTCACTGCTGCTATATAAACCATGCCACCATTCCTGTACAATCTTTGAGTCTCGCTCTGTCACCCAGGCTGGAGTGCAGTGGTGTGATCTCAGCCCACAACCTCCGCCTCCCGGGTTCAAGCGATTCTCCTGCCTCAGCCTCCCAAGTAGCTGGGATTACAGGCACCCACCACCACACCCGGCTAATTTTTGTATTTTTAGTAGACACAGAGTTTCACCAGATTGGCCAGACTGGTCTTGAACTCCTGACCTCAGGTTATCCACAGCCTTGGCCTCCCACACTGCTGGGATTACAGGTGTGAGCCGCTGAGCCCGGCCCGATCTTTTTTTCTTTTGAGTTAATAGTTACCTAATATTTTCACATATCTAGCTTTTCTAACCCATGGCCAGTTTTTCTTCAAGCGCCCCAACATTTTTGCCACATGCCTAACATTTTCCAAAGGCCCCCACACACCCGTTCTGTCTAACTGACCCTCCTGTTCCAACCTGGACCCATCGCTTCCCGACTCCGGCACAGCCCTCATCTCGAGCTCTTCTCTGCTCTCACCCTTGAGACTCACCTTGCCTTTCTCCTTTCTTGGGATCCCTATATAAACAAAAGATAAAATCCTAAGCCCTCTACCAACTGTTTTTCGTTTTGTTTTGTTTTGCATTTGTGACAGGGTCTTGCTGTGTGGCCCAGGCAGGAGCGCAGTGGCACGATCTTGGTTCCCTGCAGCCTCCTCTGCTTCCTGGACTCAAATGATCCTCCCACCTCAGCCTCCCGAGTAGCTCGGACCACAGATATGCGCCCACCATGCCAGTTATTTTTAAATGTTTAGTAGAGATGGGATGTCACCATGTTGCCCAGGCTGATCTCAAACTCCTGGGCTAAGCAATCTGCTCCCCTCCACCTTCCAAAGGGCTGGGATTGGCTGGGGGTGGTGGCTCATGCATGTAATTTCAGCACTTTGGGAGGCTGAGGTGGGCAGATCTCTTGAGGTCAGGAATTTGTGACCAGCCTGGCCAACATGGTGAAACCCCATCTCTACTAAAAAAAAAAAAAAAAAAAAAAAAAATTAGCCAGGTGTGGTGGCGTGCACCTGCAGTCCCAGCTACTCAGGAGGCGGAGGCAAGAGAATCGCTTGAACCCGGGAAGCAGAGGTTGTAGTGAGCCGAGATCACACCCCTGCACTCAGCCTGGGTGACAATGAGAATCTGTCTCAAAAAAAAGAAAAAGAAAAAGAAAAAACCAAAGTACTGGGATTACAGGTGTGAGCCACTGTGCCTAGCTAGCCCTCCACCAACTGAACAGATCCTCTCTTGGCCGAGGGGAGGGACCCCAGAGAAATTTTTTTTTTTTTGAGACAGAGTCTCCCACTCTGTCGCCAGGTGCCAGCCTGGAGTGCGGTGGCACGATCTTGGCTCACTGCAACCTCCACCTCCCAGGTTCAAGCAATTCTCCTGCCTGAGCCTCCCGAGTAGCTGGGATTACAGGTGTGCACCACACGCCCAGCTAACTTTTGTATTTTTAGTAGAGACGGGGTTGCACCATGTTGGCCAGGATGGTCTCGATCTCTTGACCTCGTGATCCACCCACCTCGGCCTCCCAAACTGCTGGGATTACAGGTGTGAGCCAGCATGCCTGGCTCCCCCAGAGAAATTTTTAAGACATTGGTGACAGGAAGGGAGGTCAGACACGCCTCATTATACCCAATTCTTTTTGGAGTTTACACACAATAGCTGACCAGCACTAATGTTAAAACAGAGATCATAAGAGTGATGGAGCCGACTGTTTATGGTGATAAGATATGAGTTATAAACAAGACAGAGGCTGATGCCAGGCAAGGGTGGCGTCGTGCAGGCCATTAACCTTGCCAGCTGGGTCACAGTGCAGCTGACACTGAGCAGAGCATGTTTATCTTAACCTAAAGGTTAAGCTGACTCCAAGGTTTAGACAGACCCTTACTCCCTCAAGCAATTGCAAATTAAAGGATCTCTAGGGCCGGGCGCGGTGGCTCACACCTGTAATCCCAGCACTCTGGGAGGCCGAGGCAGGTGGATCATGAGGTCAAGAGATCGAGACCATCCTGGTCAACATGGCAAAACCCCGTCTCTACTAAAAATACAAAAATTAGCTGGGTGTGGTGGTGCATGCCTGTAGTCCCAGCTACTTGGGAGGCTGAGGCAGGAGAATTGCTTGAACCCGGGAGGCGGAGGTTGTGGTGAGCCGAGATCACGCCATTGGCTCCAGCCTGGGCAACGAGCAAAACTGTCTCAAAAAAAAAAGAATCTCTAGATCCATCTATAACCTAGAAGCCTCCGCTTTGAGATATCCCACCTTTTTAGGCCAAACTGATGTGTGCCTTCCATTTATTTATGTCTGTCTTTGCTTGTAACTCCTGGCTTTCTAAAGTGAACAAAACCGAACTGTAATCCAACCACTTCAGAACCATTGACTCAAGGCTTCTCGGATTAATGTTTTCCTGGGGCCCACACTCATTAATGTTGGCTCAAAATAAACCTCTTGAAAGTATTTTGTTGGTGGGGGGGCAGTGAAAAAAAAAGAAAGTACTTTGTGAGGCTGGGTGTGGTGGCTCACGCCTGTGATCCCAACCCTCCAGGAGGCCAAGGTGATCGGATCACTTGAGCCCAGGAGTTTGAGACCAGCCTGGGCAACATGTTGAAATCCCATCTCTACAAAATATACAAAAGTCACCTGGGTGTGGTGGCACACGCCTGTGGTTCCAGCTACTCCAGGGGCAGAGGTGGGAGAATCGCTTGAGCACGGGAGGCGGAGGCTGCAGTGAGCTGAGATGGCGCCACCGCACTCTAACCTGGGGAAGAGTGAAACCCGCTTCAAAAATAGAGCACAAAAACTATGCTAGAGCCTGTCCTCTGCTCAGAGGAGCTTTCTTTTTCTTTTTTCCTTTTTTCTTCCTACTACATAAAGCATATCTGAGCAGATTTTTTTTTTTTTTTTTTTTTTTTTTTTGAGACAGAGTCTTGGTTTGTCGCCAGGCGCCAGGCTGGAGTGCAGTGGCGTGATCTCGGCTCACTGCAACCTCCGCCTCCTGGGTTCAAGTGATTCTCCTGCCTCAGCCTCCTGAGTAGCTGGGGTTACAGGCATGCACCACCACGCCCAGCTAATTTTGTATTTTTAGTAGAGACGGGGTTTCTCCATGTTGGTCAGGCTGGTCTAGAACTCCTGACCTCAGGTAATCCATCTCGGCCTCCCAAAGTGCTGGGAGCGTATTATTTGGCCAAGTGTAGTTTTACAACGTCAGAAAAGAGAGCAAGACAGGTTCCTCTGAATTCTCAGCTCCAGGTGGAGGGGGGACGCTGTGAGTGTGCTCAGTGACCCCTGCAGAGGTGCAGAAGGCAGGGGCACTGTCCCCAGCAGCCGGTCACTAAGTAGGCTGGAGGCTGGAAGTTCCTGTTAACTTTCTAGAAAGATGGGCCTCCTGGCAGGTTCCTCAAAAGAAAATAATGTTTTAAGAAAAAGAAAAAATTGGAGTATGTTTGAATTCAAATAAAAAAAAGAAAAAGAAAAAAATAGGGCCTGCAGAGCTCAAGCACAGCAAAGAGGAGGGGGCGGGCAGAGCAGAGCTTTCCTGAAGGGCAGGATATGGTGCCACTGGCCGAAAAGACGACGTAATGACACAAGCAGCAGGAACGGGAGCACCATGGACGCTCTTACGCCAGTGCAGCCGGCGGGCAGGGGCCAGGCTGACCCCAGGCTGGCCAGACCACCCGATACCTGACCAGCCCAGCCCACACCTGACCGGCCCACCCAACACCTGACTGGCCCACCCCTCACCTGACCAGCCCAGCCCGCACCTGGCCGGCCCACCCCTCACCTGATCAACCCCACCTCACACCTGGCCAGCCCACCCCTCACCTGACTGGCCCAGCCCACACATGACCAGCCCACCCAACGCCTGACCGGCCCACCCCTCACCTGACCGGCCCACCCCTCACCTGATCACCCCACCTCGCACCTGGCCAGCCCACCCCTCACCTGACTGGCCCAGCCCACACCTGACCGGCCCACCCAACACCTGACCGGCCCACCCCACACCTGACCGGCCCACCCCACATCTGACCAGCCCACCCCTCACCTGATCACCACACGCCACACCTGGCCAGCCCACCCCTCACCTGACCAGCCCAGCCCACACCTGATCACCCCACCCCGCACCTGGCCAGCCCACCCTAGGCCAGTCCGCTGATCCCGTGCTGATCAGCCTGGCCCAATCCTCATCCTGCCTTCCCCATGGACTCTGGTTGTCACTGGCTCCATATGGGGTCTTTGTATAGAGCAGAAACAAGACAAAGAGAAGCTGGGTGAGCGTCACCTGTGCCTTCTCACTGATCTGGCTGACCTCTTGGCTGACCTCCTCGCTGACCTCCCAGCTGACCTCCTCGCTGACCTCCCCGCTGACCTCCCGGCTGACCTCCTCGCTGACCTCCCCGCTGACCTCCCGGCTGACCTCCTTGCTGACCTCCCGGCTGCCTCCTCGCTGACCTCCCCGCTGACCTCCCGGCTGACCTCCTTGCTGACTTTCCGGCTGACCTCCCGGCTGACCTCCTCGCTGACCTTCTGGCTGACCTCCCGGCTGACCTCTTCACTGACCTCCTCGCTGACCTTCCGGCTGACCTCCCGGCTGACCTCCTCGCTGACCTTCCGGCTGACCTCCTCGCTGACCTCCTGGCTGACCTTCCTCGCTGACCT
Source organism: Cheracebus regulus (assembly GCA_963574635.1). Lineage (NCBI taxonomy): Eukaryota > Metazoa > Chordata > Mammalia > Primates > Pitheciidae > Cheracebus > Cheracebus regulus. Next base: position 1,420 of record CAUYQU010020187.1, on the reverse strand, counting down.
CCTGGCTGACCTCCAGGCTGACCTCCTCGCTGACCTCCTGGCTGACCTCCTCGCTGACCTCCTAGCTGACCTCGCTGACCTACTGGCTGACCTCCTGGCTGACCTGGCTGACCTCCTTGCTGACCTCGCTGATCCTCGGAAAAAAGCAGATTCTACTCTGCTCATCACTCCTTCTAATCAGTTTGATGCATTTTAGGCAAACACTGCCATCTTGCCAACCTCACCCTCCTGGGCATTGAAGGGCAGAAAGATGGCGAGCCCCTGGGGGACACGGGGGGCTATGGGTCCCTCCACTTCCAGGTTGCGTCCACAGGGTCTTGGGGCAGCAGAGGCCCCTGGGTAGGCCCTGGCTCTACTTCCTGGCCTCACGGACCCTCTGAGCCTCTGCGTTCCTCTCTGCACCAGGGGGCAGCCAGTGGGCAAGTGGCCCCTTGGGCCTGGCTGCTGCCCCTCACCGACCAACTCGCAGGTGTCTGCATTTGGGGTCAGGTGGTCAAGGGGTGGGCTCCAGGCCAGGCTCCCTTCCTGTGTGACCTGGCCACCAAGAGGCACAGCTCCTTTCCTGAGTGGAAAGTATCTGAACACCCGAGGGTCTGCCATGAGCCCTGAGGGTCCACTGTGCTCCAGCCCACTTGGGTCTAATGGAACCAGTGGACCTGAAGAAGCTGCCTGATCCCCATAGCTCAGAACTGGGTGGGCTGGGCCTCCTCAAGGGGACCCTGGAAGCCGGGGCTGCTCCATCGCTGTCCCACCAGGGAGAAAACAGAGGCCTGGGAGCTGGGGCATGGCTCCGGGCCTGCTGAACACCTGCCCTAGAGACATGCTTCCAAGTGCTGCAGGCCAGGCTCACGCCTGCAATCCCAGCACTGTGGGAGGCGGGTGGATCACCTGAGGTCAGGAGTTCAAGACCAAGCCTGGCCAACATGGTAAAACCCTGTCTCTACTAAAAATACAAAAATTAGCCTGGCATGGTGGCACACGCCTGTAATCACAGCTAAGGCAGAAGAATTGCCTGAGCCTGGGAGATGGAGGTTGCAGTAAACTGAGATTACATCATTGCACTCCAGCCTGGGTGACAGATTGACACTCTGCCTCAAAAAAAAAAGCTTAGAAAAGGCTCAGCCAGGTGTGGTGGCTCACGCCTGTAATCCCAGCACTTTGGGAGGCTGAGGTGGGCGGATCACCTGAGGTCAGGAGTTCTCGACCAGCCTGACCAATATGGTGAAACCCCATCTTTGTAAAAAAAAAAAAAAAAAAAAAAGAAATGCCCAAAGGATGGGGGTGTTGTGAACTGAACGCGAGCCCGGGAATCTCGTCCAGCGAGAGGGTCCCAAACCTGGAAGAGAGCGTGCGCCGGAAAAAAGGAGATAGAAAAGGCGGGGTCTGGAGGGCTACATGCGCTATGCTCATGCAGCAGCTT
>CAUYQU010020186.1:0-62974 GCA_963574635.1 Cheracebus regulus | reverse complement strand
ATCAGGTTTCTGGACTTTTTTTTTAATTTTTAATTTTTTACTTTAGATGTATACTATATCCGGCATTTCTCCCCATGTTCTCCCTTCCCACCCTCCCCTCCCTACCCACCCCCCACTGTCTCTCCCCTACCCTGCAACTGCCCCCAGTGTGTGATGTTCCTCTCCCTGAGTCCACGTGTTCTCGTTCTAAGAACCACTCTTTAGATGATAGTTTAAGTAAACTTACCAACAGATCAGAAGCAAATACATAACAGAACAAATTTTATCCTGTGTTACAGTATCTTCCTCTACCTATAAAGTAGTATAGGCACCATATAAACAAACTACATATCTGTTGCTCTCTAGAAGATCTAGAGTGGCTTTAAAAGTTTTATTCCTTAACTTGGGTAGTGGCTACAAGGGTATTCACCTTGTGATAATTCATTTTGCTGTACATTAGGTCTGCTTTTTAAAAATATCTGTGATATCTATTTATAATAAGATATTAAAAAATGAAAGGGAAAATGTTTGAAGAGCACACACACACAAAATCCCTAAATTGTGAGTGGTTAATTACATTATCTATTTCAGAGAGGACAAATAGTTGAAAATAAATCAAAATACAAAAACAAACTTACAGAGGTGCCTCCGATCATTTTCATGTCTGGAGGCACACGATAATCTTTAAGAGTACATGGAGATGAAAATATAATACTATAGAGTTCCAGTCACCCATGCTGCCCAGCTGCCCAAGGACAGAGGGCTAATTCCTTAAATCACCTTTGAAACATTGGTGACACAGTAGTTAAAGCTATTTTTTCATGAGACCAAAAGCCAGGCAAGAAATGAAGTCTGAGATTGCAGGCTGGGGGGAACTTTCACTAATTATGTGACTTTTCTAACTTTTTTATTTTCCTGTTGGGGCAAGTGTAGAAATAATTTTCTCATTCAGAACTACAGGGCACATCCTTCTGCTGAGCAATCAAAACTCAGGCTCATTTCCATTTCAAACTGTTTCTTTTTCCTTGAATTTGCCCTGTCTGATTTTCTGTCTTGTATTTCTTATTATTCAAATAATTTTGCAGCAGATACAAGTAGAATTCTGGGATAGTTGCTAGTAAGGGACTAGAATGGAAGAAAGAGCCTGTGGAAATAGAGAGAGGATAAAGAAGTATCAAGAAATGGGGCTCATGAGTAAAAGGTTTCAGTGAAGATGGGGTTTAGAGACCAGATGAAGATTTTTGAGAAATAAAGAAGAATAGAGAGAAGACAGAGAGTGAAGGAAGGAGGGAGGAAGAGGGAGAGAGAGCAGGAGAGAAAGAAAAGAAATAAAAAGGTAAGAATAGAATGCAAAGACTGTTTTTCTACAACTGTGAGGATGTTGCTAGTCCAGCTCTAGAGGATGGTACAGATCTGGGTTCAGCTTCCAGCTTTTCCATCTGCTGCTTCTGTTACTTTGAAAAAATTACTCAATCTCTTTAATCCTTGGTTTCTATCTGAAGATTGGATATAGCTATAATATTTTACTATATTTTGTTGATACTACAAGTAATAGCAGCCAGGCATGGTGGCTCATGCCTATAATCTCAGAAATTTGTGAGGTTGAGGTGGGTGGATCATTTGAGGCCAAGAGTTTGAGACCAGCCTGGCCAATGTGGTGAACCCCTGCCTCTACTAAAAATACACAACTTTTTGAACTACAGGTGGCACACGCCTGTAGTTTAGTACTACCTGTAGTCCCAGCTACTCAAGAGGCTGAGGCAGGAGAATCTCTTAAAGCTGGGAGCAGAGGGGGCAGTGGGCTGAGATCGCTCCACTGCACTGTAGTCTGAGTGACTGAGAAAGAATCTGTTTCAAAAAAAAAGAAAAAGAAAGAAAATAAAAATAAGTAAAAGTAATGGCATATGTACAAAGCTTAGTCCAGTACATTTAAGACATGTCAGTCTCTTTTACTTTATTTCCTCATTAAAAATAATTGACAAGAACTTAACTTAGAGCAATTGCTAAAAAAAAAAAAAAGGTTGTATAAATTATGAGATAAGTGAATGAATAAAAAAGATGAATGCATATCTGCAGGAATCCAAAAGTATAATCTTAATTGACTATTTGGTTCATTTAAAGAAGTGAGAAGAGGATGGAAAACCCCAGTGTCTAGATGTCATTCTTTTTGAGGCCTATTGAAAGGACAGGGAGAGCATAGACTAATACATCTCAGCTATAATTGAGTTTAGCCAGATGTACCAGCTGTCTTCTCTCATCTTCCTCTGGGGCTACAGCTTTTATTCTGTGATTGGAGTTTGATTGAGTTTGTTTCTTTCCTGTCATAGATAAGAAACCTGGGGTTTTGAGAGGTGACAGAAGGCCTGTATGATACGTTGCACTGGGTCCCAAAAACACTCCCCTTCGAGTGTGGAGCATTTCCTACCACAGCAGTGGATGAGGTCAAATAGTGTCTTTTTCTTAAAGTGTTGGTGTCTGTAGAATTACATTTGGAAGAAACCATAGAAGTTGTCTAGAATTCCAGGCAAACATTTAATCTTGACTTCCTGTTAGAATCACCTGGGTAACTTTCTAGAAGATGCTTATACTTAGGTCATAGCTTCCCTCTTACCTCCAATAATTGAATTAAAATTTCTGAGGGTGTGGCTTAAGCATAAGTGTTTTAATAGGTTTCTAAGTGATTTTTCAAACTTTCTGCATAAACTTCTTCAGCCACACACAAAAGTGGACTGAATAGTAGAATATCTCTTTACTTAGCTTCAACAGTTATTTTATAAGTCCTGTTCATCTGTCATTAAAACACTTAAAAAAAATGCTAGAGCATTTTAAACCAAATCTAAGGAATAATATAAATGAACACATGAGTATTTCAGTATGTGTCACTAACTGAAAATGAATTCTTTTCTTTTTTTTTTTTTTTTGATTTTTCATTTATTTTTTCTCTTCAGCTTTTAGGTTCAAGGGGTAGCTGGGCAAGTTTGTTACATGGGTAAATTGTGTGTCCTAGGGGTTTGGTATACAGATAATTTAACCCAATTAATAAGCATAACACCCAATAGTTAGTTTTTCAGTCCTGACCCTCCTCACACCTTCAACCCTTAAGTGGACCCTGGTGTCTGCTTTTCCATTCTTTGTGTCCATGTGGACTCAATGCTTAGCTCCCACTTATAAGTGAGAACATGCAGTATTTGGTTTTCTGTTTCTGCTTAATTCGCTTAGGATAATGGCCTTCAGTTTCATCCATGTTGTTGCAAAGGACATAATCTCATTCTTTTTTACGCCTGCATAGAATTTCCTGGTGTATATTTTTTTAAGGTATAGATATATTTTTTAAGGTATAGTTATCATGCCATGTATAATTTTACAAAATTAACAGTGGTGATGAGGTAATTCTAATATGCAGCCAAGTTTGAGATACATAGCTTGGGCCGAGCCTTCCCATTTTATTGATGAAAGGAGTGAAACCCTGAGAAGTCAAGTGATATGATATAGGTGATAAATCTAGAATTATTATTTAGGCTTCCAAACTCAGACTTCATTGCTGAAGAAATAGCAGCAATAGCAGAAATAGCACTTCTTAAATGAAACTTATCTTTTAGATAACATATTAAATATCCAGGTATCCACCATGACCCTTAAAAGATCTGACAAATGGAGAAACTTGACAAATGTTGACCCTTTTTCCCTAAAAGTAGAAAGTCTCTTCAGCTCAATCACTAACAACAACAACAAAAATCTCCAAGATGCCCAAGAGCTTAAGACCAGATATGAAAAGAAATCCTCTGTACTGCCTGGGCGCGGTGGCTCATGCCTGTAATCCCAGCACTTTGGGAAGCTAATGTGGGTGGATCATGAGGTCAAGTGATCGAGACCATCCTGGCCAACATGGTGAAACCCTGTCTCTGCTAAAAAAAAATAATAATAATTAACTGGAAATGGTGTCACATGCCTACAGTCCTAGCTACTTGGGAGGCTGAGGCAGGAGAATCACTTGAACCTGGGAGGCAGAGGTTGCAGTGAGCTGAGATTGTGCCACTGCACTGCAACCTGGCAACAGAGCAAGACTCTGTCTCAAAAAAAAAAAGAACGAAAAAAAATGAGGAAATCCTCTGTATCACTATGTTTCCTGAGAACCAAGAAAAAAATAGCTTTACTTATATGTACCTATGGTGCTCAGAAAGAAGCAATGATCTTGAAGTTGAGAGACTTTAAGCAAATACCTAGACCCTCTCAGCTTTTAGATTTTCATCATGGAGTAAAGAGAGAAATTCTACCTTCCATGCAGTGTAGTTTTTAGGACTCTAGAAAGTATAAATAAATTGCTGGCACTTTTACTATACTGCCTAAGCAATAGCTATTATTGGTGATATTAGTATGATTATGATGATGATGCTTGGATACTGTAAATGGAATACAGAAGACACAGTAGATAGTCATTCTGTCTTTGGCCATTTTTCATGAAATTGAGGATGTCGAACATACTCTTTTGAAGGAACTGGCAAACTCTTGCAAAGCATCAAACTGAGTGTTGTGAAATAATGTATCAGCCACATGAAAGCCAGGGCACAGTACCAGTGTGATTAAAGGGAAAGCAAAGGAGAGTCTTTGTACACACTCAATTTAAATTGGTTTGATTTTCAGATACAGCATCAAATTTTTTTTTTCCACAGAGCAAGGATGAAGCCTGTCGTATTAAATTTTTATTATGTCCCAAGTCTGTCATAGGATTCAAACTAAAAAAAAAAAGGAAAATTCTGTTTTCTCTTTAAAACATAAACATTAAATAATTTCCAAAAAGTGTAACTTTTTCTTCTAGTTAACATGATCATATTAAGACACCAAACTTCTCAAGATTAAAAGAAAAAAGATTAAATATACAGGGTTAAGAGGAGTTGAAAGTGAATTGATGCCAAATCAGATAGGCATTATCTCTAAAAGGCTGATGCAGTTATTACAATGTTTCAATAACACTGATGAACAAGACAGACTTTATTTAAAACAAAATATAATCTTATTCTAAGAAGAGGCAATAATAGATTATAGGACAGAATCAATTACCAATTTCTGGCAGATGCTTCATGACTTTTATTTGTCAGTCTTGTTAAATGAGCATTACTTTACATTCTTCATTCAGCAAGTCTTTTGAAAGTGAAACTTTTATTACATTTCCCAGGGAGCAGAATGAAATATAATGTCTGAATGTTTAAACATACATAGATAAGTCAGTTGCACTAACTTTGAACTCTCCTTGCTCTCATAAATCCTGCTTACCTTCTATATGAATGGCCAGGCCAAAATATGCAAAGTTCCCAGAGATATTTTATAAATTCCTAGAATATGAAGCAACCCTGGATTATCCTAGGAGAATCAATCACCATGATCTCGGGGGTTTGCTCTTTCATAAAAACAAATAAGCAGAATTGATTTGATTAATAAATTAATTAATGTAAATAATATTACTAGCAGAAATAATTCACACAAAGGAAATTTGACATTTGCTAAAAATGTACAGGTAAAGTTTAGACTTACCAAAACTAACCCAGGAAAACTACATGGTAGCAGTAATGTCCACAGAGAAAACTCACAATGATGGATGACAGCATTGATAAGATTGATAAGGGTGAGAAAACAGAATAAATCCACTTATTGATTCCATTGGAAATAATGTAAACAATGCTGAGATATATTATAAATTAATTCCTGAGGTATGATGATTGGTTAACTCCACATAATAGGAATGCAGATAAATCCCCCACATACTCAGAAAGAATCATCACACCTCCAACATTAAGTAAATAAATGAGTATCTATACATAAGAAGCCCATCCTAAAGTTTGTAATATCTATATCAGAAGTCTCAAACCAGCAGATTTTGCACAGTCTGATTTTAAATATTGTGTGGTCAGTACAGTGTTTATAAAAAAATTAAAATCCAAAACCATGAGTCATCATTTAAAAATTATGTTTTCACAGAAAAGAGTGGGCTCGTAACCTTTTTTGAAACACCTGTTCTGGAACGTCTGAGCTCCTATTTCCACAGGTAGTAACTGGATGATGTAGAGTACTCTGAGCCCTTTAGGTAGAACATGTCCCTGATGGGAATCACTCAATATCGAACCCACATGGCCAACATAAGTATTTGTGTTTAAAACCCCTCCTGAAAGCCCTTGAGATGCCAGAATGCCAAGAGGCATGCTGGGCCATTCCAAGAAACCTCTTTCTTTTCCAAGAAATTGGCTGGGTGAACATAGGCAAGACATGCACATTTTCAGATCTCAAGTTTCCTGGTCTGCAGCAACTTAACTCATGGTACTGTCAAGAATATTAAAAAATATAATGTATGAAAATATCAAGCACAGTTTTTGGCTCATACTAGTTGCTTAGGAAAAGATAGCAATGATAATGACCATTAACTGAAAACCTGTATTTAGTACTTATGTATAAAAGGAAAAAGAAAGAGAAACAAAATATATCTTACTTGTGGATAGTGGAATGATATTGCTGTGCTGTGTGTGACACATCTGTAAGGCTGATGTTAGAGACTGCTATGAAATATTATCACCTGGTCCATCAAGGCTCTCTTCTCAGGCATGGTGGCTGTAGGGTATCACTATCGAGGGGCACTTGACCATGGAGGAGGTAGCAGAAGAAAACTTCACTGTCTCTTCTTCTGCCCATTTAAACTATCAAGGTCTCAAGAAAGATTTCTCGTTATGAAAGTTGAGGTATCTCAGTGGTTATTAAATACCGTATCACATTTCAAATCCCTTTCCTAGTTAGTAAGGTGCCTTAGTGTATATTTTCTCAATCACATACAGTATACGAGAATTTAATGTACTAAAAAGAAACATTTAGTACTATATTACCTACTAATGGTAATACAGTAAACACAGTCCTTGCACTCACTATCATTTTATAAGTTGGAACTTCATGACAAAATTTTATTCTATGAAAGAATCAAAACTATAAAAGATAGGTAGAATTCATAAAACAAAGCTGTAAGTAAAATTTAAGAGTTGTTATTTGTAAACTTTATTGTGATGGTAGAAATTTGGAGTTCTGATTTATAACACGAATCATTTATATCGCAAGTGTAAAATAAGATTGAGAAAATCAAATTCCTTTATTTCAGATTTATTGCATGATTTGTAAACCTGTCCCTCTGTTTATATATTTTTTCCTGGGCCATGTACATAAATTTTGAATGTTTCAGGACTTTCATGTATGTTTTATAATCAATCACGTACTTTCAAAAACTGTGACTAACTGTGATCCCTAAAGCATGAGTGTAAATCCTAGTCTAGTTCTTCCATTTAACAGGAAAAGATTTATATGTGGTAAGTACATTCTCTAGTCTGGGTTGATTTGAGTATAACTTTATAAATAAGAAAAACAATAACATTTCTTTAACCTGCATTCAGCTTCTGAGTTTGAATCCTGTCTGGGAGTATAGCATGCTCATCCAAAAGGAGACATCTCTTTAGAAAGCCTGAATCTCCTTGGCTAATAATACTTTATTTCTCTAAGAGGCTGCAATAAAAAAAAATAATAATTGCCTTGATGTTTGCAACTATTTTATAGAATAGGTGTAACCAAAAATGCACTACAAAGGTAATTGTCCTGAGAACTAGGTTTGACTAGTTCTGTCACATTTGAACTGTGCAGCTCTCTGCGTGTCACTGCCTCCTGGATGTCTTCATCTGTAAATTAAGAAGGCTAGCCTCTGAGGACACTTCTAGGATGAATCATGCATGAATCAGTGATTCTACCATCTATACCAGATTCTCACAATGACTCCGTCTTTCTAGAGTTGTTTCAGGTGACCAATTTTATTGATCTTCCTCAATAAGAGCGATTATGCATTTTACTTCCTTTGTAATCTATTTTGGCAAAGGCACACATTCTGCATGAAGTAATTAGCCATTTACTGGCATATATTCATCCAGCTAGCCATCCACCCATCCAGCTATTCATCCATTCTTCCGTTTACCCATGACCCAATTAATTTCTTTATCCACTCATTCAAAATATTAACTGAACAGACACCACTCACAAAGCTGTTAGTGAGGCTTTCTTGGAGGCATTGTGTAAGATGTAAACTTAGAGGAAATCTCTTTCTTGTTCTTACAGAACTTGGGGGAACCTTTGCGGTTGCCTAGAAGATGGTTTGGAGCCAGACACCATCTAGGTTAAAAATCCAACTCCACTCCAGTCCTGTCATGGTCAGATGGTGCTGATAACTCTGATTTTGCTTCCACCTAAATCCCCCTCATAAAGGGGTTCCCTCTCCACCCAGAGCTCTCCCTGTGCAGCACAAGTCACTAGTCTCCTATCTCTTGCAATCTTATTGTAGTTTCTCCCTGGCTGCAATGCATACCAAAAATCTGTGTTTGCTTTTCAGCACAGAGGATTCTTTATGTTGGCTCTCTCTCTCATATGACCTTGTATTTTAAAATATTATATTAAACTTGCATTTATCAATGAATGGGAGGGAATGAAATTTAGAGACAATTTTTCATGTCATTTTTCTAGGCACTTTATATAGATTATCTCACTGTATTCTGACAATAATATTTCAGAGTAGATATTATTGTCCCCATTTTATTGAGGCAGAAAGGTTAGATCAAGGATAGAGTCTGAGATACTAACTTATTTCTATTTTCTGGCTCCAAAATCTAGCCTTGGTCTAAAATACTTCATTTCCTAGTCTTTAGTAAAGCTAGAAAGAACTGCTGATTTGTAATCCTAGTGTAGATACGACAATCAATATTTTCTAATGTGAAATATTTCCAGAATTTTCTTATTTTACAGACATGAATAATTTATGCTAGACTTTTCGAAATAATGATAGTAGCTTAGAGATCTTGAATTATTACCTTTTTCCCCCAATTATAACCCTAGAGACCTAGGAATTGAAGATTGTGAACCATCCTATATGCTGCCCAGGACTTTCTTTTAAAATTAAAAAAGAGTTTTATAATTTTACTTTTAAAGTTATAAAAAGGCTTAAACCAATTTATAACTCAATGGTTTTATTTTGCCAAAGGAAACTACCAGCAACCACACACATATATGCTTTGTATCTGCAATTAATTCAATAAGTGCTCACAAATATCCTATTTGGTCAGTGCTATTTCCCTTGTTTAAGTGAACTTCCCAGGTCACACAGCTAGTAAATTTTACAGCTAGTATAGCAGAACAGATTTGTTCCTCCAACAGATTTTGATTTCACATTTTAAGGCCCAGTATGTATTGACGTTCCTTGACCTTTTTCTTCTCACTGTTCTGCAGCATGAGTCAGTCACCTCTCAGTAATAGGACATACCAAAACCCACCCTCAGCTCTCTCATTTATTTATCCCACTTAAAATGTTTTCCTGATAACAACAAACCACTAAAATTTTTCTGCTAACTTACCATAGGGAGCAATTTATAGGCATTATTTTATCTAATGCTCACTACAGTTCTTTCTGTCAAGTATCATTGTTTCCATTTGTCAGACGAGAAGATTGAGGAAATGGAGAGAGGTTAAATTTATTGCCCAGGGTAAAAAGTATAGCACTAGGGTTGGTCTGAATCCAGCAGCCATTATTGTAAATACCATCATACTGTCTTAACAAGGGAAAGCCCAAATCCAAATTTAAAAATGGAGCATAACAGAAATATGTGGTTTTGGTGTTAGCATACATTTTCAGTGGAAGTAGTATGTCTCCCATTGGAGGAAAAATAGTCGTTGTGTGTTTGTTTATTTTTTTGAGTCTATAAATAAATATTAGACATTGCAATGGTTTGTGCTTCCAATAGACCAAATACATTAAGGAATATAGAGGATAGCTGTAGTGTGAAAATGTCGTGGCGGGAATGGAGAGGTGATTAGGAAAAACAATCCCTAAAACAACTATGGGAAGAAAAGTGATAATTAAAAAAATAAAATAAAGCCAAGGACCTTGCACTCAAATCTCCAGACAGAAGATTTTGTTGGTGACTATGGAAATATGCTCCAGGTAGGTTATATATCTTAATTTCTGCACAGGAAAATATATAGAAGAGGGGGTGAATTGTATGTTCCTGGGCTACTTTTATCACATGTTAGTTGTTTGAGTGGCATTTTTAGCTAGAAGAGAGATCAAGGTTGAATATGGTAAGATACCCAGATCTAGATACTGTGATTTCCTTTTAAGACAGAAAGGGTATTCAAGTATCCAGATGAAACTACTAACACATTCAATAAGCTGTTATAAAACTTCTTCTATAGTGTGACAGCACTATACATACTATGCTGTCACACTATAGTAGAAATCACTGTCTGACAAGTTAGAAACACAAAGATGAAAAGGATATAGTCTCTGTTGTTGAGAAGCTCACAGTCTAGTTGACTACTTTCTAAAATGCTAGCAATGGAACTTCATAATGGGGCTTTCAAATGTACCATTGCCCCAAAAGCTATTTTCACACCTAATAACCTAACCTAACATAAGCTCCTCTGCTTTAACTACTTTTCATCGTTAATGATTACATTTCAAAACTGACTTCATAGGAAATGACTGCCTGACTGCCTGCAACCAAATCTAAGGTAAATGCCCATGCAAGTCTTCATGTAACCCGTATCACATTTGTATTTATTTGTTGATTTATTTGATGGTCTACAGGCTGTGAGGGGAGAATCTACTTTTATTTGCCTTGGAATTTGTACAGTTACTGGTTTACAATAAGAATTAAATAATACCCTGGTGTTTATGCCATTGAATGGTCGACAGCAATTCAGAATCAATTTAATGAGAACTTTTTGAACACTATTCATGCATCAGACACTGTGTTAGGCACTTCTTAAGATATAAAAGATGGGTGTTTGGCTTTCAGAGACTTTATGGGTTAGTTTGGAAAAAGAAAAGAACTAGATTTAAAAAAAGATAATCCCTTCCTCAGAAAGTGGACTATTTGAGTAATAATTCAAATTTACAAAGTGTTTTTGCAATTAATATCGCATATCAGTCAAATAATAAACTGTTACACAATATAATCCCTTGTTTCCATTTTACAAATGGACAATTCTAGGCTGAGTGAGGTTTTGTGTCCTGCCATAATTACATGGGTCGAGACAGCATGCAGGGACTCAGCCTAACTCTTTGAGCTCCATAATTCTTCTAAGAAGTGTTTTGACTGAAGGCCAAAAAGTGAAGGCTCCTGCGCAGGTAAAAATGTTTCTGAACCTGGAAAGAAAGTGTATCTATCACTGGATTTGTAGAGTTCTCCTGCATGAAAGACCCTCATTTAAATGTTTCCTAGAGTGTCAACAGGTAGTATATAATTGATCAAGCCTTTTGGGAGTGAAGTGACTAAACATCATCCCAAAGGAAGGCTTAGCATCAGATAATTATTGTTCTTTGGCTTCCCTTGACAAGGGGTATAAATCAGCAGGTGGATGCGCCTGTCTTGCTTGGGGAAATTGCAGCTTTATAAATAAAAACACTAATCCATGCTGCTGCTGACTAGCCTCTGCTGCCAGCTCACAATTTCAGTCTCTCACCAGTCCGCCCCGGGGAACTTTCTCATTGCTAGTGTTGAATATTTTGTATTGTTTTAAATACAGTTTTGTTAAATAGTAACCAAGAAAAATACAAACTCATTTAGAACATTTGGAAAATGTAGGAAAATATTTTTAAAATAAAAATTATTCTTTGGGAGGCTGAAGTGGGTGGATTATGAGGTCAAGAGATGAAGACCATCCTGGCCAACATGGTGAAACCCCATCTCTACTAAAAGTACAAAAATTAACTGGGCATGGTGGCACATGCCTGCAATCCCAGCTACTTGGGCGGCTGAGCCAGGGGAATCACTTGAACCCAGGAGGCAGAGGTTGTAGTGAGCAAAGATGGTGCCACTGCACTCCAGCCTGGGTGACAGAGCGAGACTCTGTCTCAAAAATAAATAAATAAGTAAATAAAAATCATTCATAGTCTCACTACTGAGAGAGAAGATCCATTAATATTTTGGAATACTTTTTCCAGTCTATTTCTTCTAAAATAACCAGGGTTTTTTTTTTTTCCCATGAATGAGTTAATTAAATATATGCTTTTTTTTTTTTACTTGACAATAGATTATATCATTTTCATTTGCTATCATAAAATCTTTATACATATAAATGCATTGGCTTTAGATTTCATCATGTGGAAAATCACTGTTTAACCCATTCTCTATTTGGAAGATTTGGTGATATTTTGTTCTAATTTTTTACTCTTTAACACAGTGGTGAGTGATTCAGTGGCCAGAGCTCCTTTCTTCTTGTTCTGGATTTATTTCCTATATTCCTTCAACAAATAAAAATGGGCCATCTATTATACACAAGAATATTTTAGGGGTTGGAGATACAATGAAAAGCAAAAGAGCCGTCTTCCTGTTCACCCAGAGCTTACATTCTGTGTTAGATACCAACCAGTGAAGAGTCTGGGGTGAGAATGTCAAATTAAAAACACAGAGGAGGAGTACAAAGGAGGGCAGAGAACCCAGATGTAAAGTTAACGATGAGGCTTCCTGAAGCTGGTGATTTTAAAGGATTAAAAAATGGGGGTAAAAAAGAAAAGGAAAGACTAGTTGATATAGTTAGAATAGTGTGTGTACGGATCCTTTGGAAATCTGAAAGATATTTATTATTTTGAGATACTCAAAATGAGAAATGAGACTGATGAGGTTGAAGATTAACAAGTGAAAAGACCATAAAGGCCAAGTTTAAGACTTTATTTGAGATACTGACTTTCACCCCAAGGGTAATATAGAATTATTAAGGCATTTTATATAGGAAAGAGATACGGTAAGATTTCTGTAAAGTAAGATTCTTAGAAACTGAATTACTAGGATATAGAAGTTGCCTTCTAGGGTCCTGAAATATGTTGCAAAACTGTTTTCCAAAATGGTTACCATAATGCTTGCCTTCCATTGCCCTCACGCGAGAGAGGCTATTATTGGATGTAACAATATCTTCCATTTATTGAAACATATTTGTATTCTAGGTACCATACTAGGTGGTACTTTACATTCATTTGCTTAGTGAGCCCTTACATCAATCCGTTGGGGTTGAAAATATTGCTTCCATTTAACAACATTTCTTGAAAGTTACAAAGAAAGAATTTTCCCGTAGTCATGGAAGAAGTAAATAGCTGGACTTAGGGTCAAATCTAAGCATACTTGAGTCTTAGAGTCCATTCTCTCTCCTAATAAGCTTCCACACCTTTCAAGTCATTACTGATATACATAATTCCCATAGAATATTATGCCAACACTTATTATCTTGCCTAGGTTTTATTTCTATAACAATTTTATAAAATTTGTATAGAGTTTTCTAGAATTTGATTTCTCTTAGGAAAACCATTTCTGAAAGAAACAAAAACAACAAGGTTTAGGTGATGGGAGACAGGCTTAGTTATAGGCAGGTAGCTTGTTTACACAGTACCCTTTATCTTCCCTGTTACCACAACAGAACAGCCATTAATCTGTTTCCCTCAGATTAATGTTAGCAATGGATCAGATGCAGTTGTCCTGCAGAGTTCCTGACCTCAGGATATAATAAAAGTAAATAAGTTTAGAAGGAGACTTGCTTCTCAATGATATCAGGCTAGAACCATAGAGAGCCCTTCGTCTCTCTAGGCCTTACTCTGGCTACAGTAATGACTCTGTGAATTATTCCACGTTTGTAGACTCCTCACAGCACATACGGAGCTTCCCATCACTGCAAACTGTCAGTGAAGAGAAAGGGTAGGGCAGTCTTACAGAATGAACCCAACTGCAGCTCCAATATTTGCAATTGATTGATTCCCTTCTCCGCAGTTTTACTGCAATTATATTCATTGAACACCGTCCACCGAGGATTTGAAAATAAATTTCATGAAATTTGAAATATCTGGCAAAATGTACAGAAATATTACCTAAGACAGATATTGGAAAGGAGCAATGATATAGATCCACTGAATGAGGCAAAATGGTTTGCCCTCTTACCTGCTAAAGTAACTTAGTCTCTTTAACTGTCAGTTTCCTTCTTTTTCCAGTGATGACAATAATGATACCTATTGTGACTGTGAAGAGTAAATGCCATAATTATCAGGTGTATCTAATCCTGTATCTGAGACGTGAAAAGGAAGTCCTCCTTAAAAATAGATTATCAAAAGTATTAAATAACATTATTTAAATATATTGCATATGTTTTCTTGCTATTTACCATTTTAAAATTATTTATTCAGTTATTTAAAATATAGTTTTAGGCTGGTGTAGTGACTCACACCTGTAATCTCAGCACTTTGGGAGGCCAAGGCAGGTGGATCATGAGGTCAGGAGTTCAAGACCAGCCTGGCCAATATGGCGAAACCCCATCTCTACTAAAAATACAAAAATTAGCCAGACATGGTGGCACGCACCTGTAGTCCCAGCTATTTGGGAGGCTGAGGCAAAAGAACTGCTAGAAACAGAGAGACAGAGTCTATAGTGAGCAGAGATCATGCCACTGCACTCCAGCCTAGGTGACAGAGTGAGACTCTGTCTCAAAAAAAACAATATATATATATATATATATATAGTTTTAAATTTTATTTTACAGAATTGAGAAAACCATCCTGATGGAATGGCGTCATAAAAACCACTATATTTTCTAGCATCAAAAGCCCTGAATTTGGGTCCCAGGTTTATCACTGTAGTTCCTTATATAAGTCATGTACCCTCTTATGCCTCCATTCTCTCATCTTATCTCGGGTATCTTAGGATCTGCCATACGCTTCATAGTGTTATTATGATTATTACTTGGCACTTTCCAAATAGATTATTTTGTGAAGTATTCAATTTCAGGCTTTTTCTGAATAGAAGTCTGAGGTGGCCTGAGAGAGGAAACATGGCTATATCTTTAACTCTAAGAAAAAAAAGAGGGTAAAAGCTCAGACAATAGGACAATTCTCCCTGGCCCAAAGAAGAAGGCAAGTCCTTCAGGCTGGCAATTCAGAGTTAGGCCCTGGGGTTGATTTCTTTTCCTGTTGGAGCACATTGACAGTAGTCACAGATGGAGCTCATGGACCAAAAGGCAGCTCACAGAAGCATGGAGGTGACCATGTCTGTTCAGAGTATGGCTGGCTGTGAGGAACCAGGCTTCCTCCTGAGGTGATGGCTCAGGACAGCCACCACAGCTGCAGACTTCACAGAACATTAGCTTCACAAGTCACTTTTTAGGTCACACACAAAACCCATCTCTATTATGGTCACACAGCACAGGCTGGCTCCCAAGTTCCCACTTTTAGGCTCAGAAGAGCACCTGCCAGCATGCCCTCTTAGGCAGTAGCTCTGCAGCCCTTCAGGTGAGACCTGCTAGGACGGGTATAACTTTGGCCACCTGCATTGAATAAATGTCTCCTTGCTTGACCTTGTTTATTCATTAACACCTTTCCTCTCATTTTGACCTTCACCCTCAGGTTTGATGATTCCTGCTGTTTAGGGCCCTGCATATATTCTTCTTTTGTCTTTGGTCTACACTAAGTTTCTTGAGTTTTCAGAGCTCTTATTTCTGTATCAGTTCTGAAAACTAGAATGTATCATCTCCTGTGTGTTACATAGGATACAATACACAAGGGACAACTGGAGCCCCAAAAAGTTAAAGAAAATATCTTATGAATGCTTTGGGCATAAAATATATAGACAATGTTTTCTTGTTAAAATAATTGGAGAGAACACATTTATGTATGTCAGTCAGGGCTCTTTTAAAGAGAAGTTTCCTTGGAATGTGCATTCTCACATACATTCTCCTTAGAGAGCTGGGGTTGAAGAATGAATTTAACTTGCAAAGTGATGGCAAACAGTATTCAGCAGGCTCAAACATCTTTGAATACATGACTATAGTTGATGACTACATCTACTATTACACAATGAAAAGAGGGTCAAGATTTTTTATACCATTATGGCAGAGATCAGTAAGCTATGATTTATGAAGCAAATTTTGATTGCCACCTATTTTTGTGAATAAAATTTTGTTAGAACATGACCATAATCGTTTGTTTTCATATTGTCTGTGGTGTTTTTGCCTTGCAATGACAGAATTGAGTAACTGTCACAAAGAGCATATGTCTTGGAAAGCCAAACTAGCCTTTTACAAAGTTTTCTGAATCCTGCCTTATGGCAAAGAGAACATATAGGATGCAAACTATGGCAATGTGTCCAACTGTGACCTGTTAAAATAACTTTTTTTCTGTTAGCTATCTGAGACATAAAGGAGCTCATGTGCTTATTAAAAACAATGTGAGACATTTTTTTGTTCTAGATAATTGACTCACTACAATTCTTCTATCTGATTTAAACATTTCCCAAAACATGAAATGCAATTAAACAAGCAAACTCCAACTTGGAAACAGAACTGAATCCTTGATTATTCAGAGACTGTTTCAAGGTCATCATGATAAAGGTAGATTCTCATCATCCTGCTCACTCTCAGAAGGAACTAGAAGTATGATGCAGATGAACAGTGCAGAATGACCTTTGTGACACCAAAACAACCTTTGAAAGTGGTTCGTCTAGAATTCAGAATTGTGGCCCTGCAAATATTTCTCTCAGTAGAGTTTAACTAGGTTGTTGTTTCTCTCTTTTTCATGTGACACAGTTCTTGAAAAAGAGGGACCAGATTTTGTTTTGGTTTTATTCTCAGCTGCCTCAACACCTAGCACAATGTCTGACACTCAGTAGATCCTCAGTTAATGTTCATTGGACTGAACTGAATAAGTAGTCTTTTCCAAATATATATGACACTACTCATTGGCTATCATTACAGGCATTTGGAATCACTTATCTCTTGCCAGCTCACACTTTGGAGGCTGAAAAATCTCACTACTGCTTTATCAACATCTCCTGCAGCTAGAGAAGGCCAGATGATAGTTTAGCTAATGATACATAAGCATTTATTTATTATGGAGTTTCTGAAAGCCTGCTTTTTATCTGATAACAGGGACAGACACAAATGGGAGTGTCTCTTTCCATCTTTTTCTTGCCTTAAACATGGAAGTGATGCTTGTTGCTAGGAAAGCTAATTTGTGAATATAAGACAATTAGCTAATATATTGTGAACAGTGCAGTAGAAGGTAAACAAATAGAGTTTGGGTGTTTATAAGGAGGCCGGCCCTGCACTAGCTCCAGACTGTTTAGATCCAGATTTCTTATTTCATTAGAAATATAAATCCCTATTTGTTTAAGCCTTTGTTAGTTTTAAGGTTTTCCTAGTTAATGACAATTAGCTTTGTCATCAGCCAACCCAAGATTTATTGGGTTGTTACTTCTGGCTAAAAATATACCTAATTGTGTCAACAATATTTGTGGTAAGATCATCAACCTGGAGATCAATTAAAATGACAATTCTCACAAACTATTGCTATAAGGGGGCCTGGCACGGTGGCTCAGGCCTGTAATCCCAGCACTTTGGGAAGCAGAGGTGGTTGATCACCTAAGGTTAGGAGTTTGAGACCAGCCTGGCTAACATAGTGAAACCCGGTCTGTACTAAAAATACAAAAATTAGCCGAGGCTGGTGGCAAGCACCTGTAATCCCAGGTACTTGGGAGGCCGAGACAGGAGAATCATTTGAACCTGGGAGGCAGAGGTTGCAGTGAGCTGAGATCGCGCCATTGCACTCTATCCTGGGTGACAAGAGTAAAACTTTGCCTGAAAAAAAGAAATCTTGGGTTGGCTGATGACAAAGCTAATTGTCATTAACTAGGAAAACCTCATTCCAGGAGGGCATCTTTGCAGGAAGATAGTGGAGAAGAGAAATTAAATTGTTAATCATCCTGTTCATTCCAGGGACTCTACTTAGTCTTTTGTTTTTGTAATGTTATTAAATCCACAGAATGAGACTCTTAGGTGCTATCATTAACTCATAGATAATAAGATGTGTTAAGAGACTCCGTCTCAAAAAAAAAAAGAGATGTTAAGAACTTTGTTTAAAAGGCATAAATCTAGAAAGCAACAAAGGTGTGATTCAGAGCAAGTTCTTTATAACTCTAAAATCCATATTGATCCTAAAATATTATACTACTTTTTAAAGAAATAAACTTTGGTTCATTTCTAGACTGTCCATGAACTACTAGGGAAGCAAACTGAAATAAAATATTCCCTGGGAAGAAAAATAAATCCCCTCTCCAGAAATCAGATATGGGCTTTTCACTACAGGGCACTCAAACTTCCACCTCTCTGATTTGACTGTTACTATCAAATAAAGCCATCTTCAATGTTTTTTTCTAATAGGAAACCCAAAGCCCAGTGAGTCACCAAGACTTGATGTACAATATAGAACAGAATAGAATACAGGAGCTAGAAAACTTTGCCATATACCAAAAGAGTGAAACCATAAGTTGTGCCACTTTCTCATTCAGCAATGACGCTGCTATGTACTCAATCACGTCCCACCTAAATTCACATGTTGAAGCCCTAACTTCCGTTGTGATGGTATTTGGAGACAGGGCCTTTGGGTGGTAATTAGGTTTAATTGAGTTATAAGGGTAGGAACCCATGATGGGATTAGTGCCATTATAAAAAGAGACACCGGAAAACTTACTCTCTTACTCTCTCCTCACCAAATGAAGACAGAGAGAGAACGGGGCCCTCTATAAGACAGGATGAGAGCCCTCACTAGGGTCCTCCAGAACTATGAGCAAATAAATTGTTGTTTAAGCCAGGTAGTCTATGGTATTTTGTTATGGCAGCTGGAAACGATTCAGAAAGATTTCCTGCAGGACTAACATGTATATCTTTTCTACTTCTCTTCTTTAGTATACAGAACAGAGGAAGAGAAATCAGAATTACAAAATTTGTTTCTAACGCCACTACACCGACTTTTGGAAGACCTGTTTTGAATCCATGTTTCAAAGGATGATTTAGAAAAAGAAAGCAAACCGAACAAAGCCCTGAGGAAATATTGACAAGTACAATCTTTCCCCAGAAGCAATACACATTTTCCTGGTGCCTGATTATTGTCACCTTTATCTCCTCACTTGGGCTTGTCAGCAAGTGGTGAACCAGGATTTATCCTGTTGAGTCTTAAAGCTTTAGTGATGTTGTCATTTGCCAGCAGCTCTGAGTTCCCCGCAGCAAAGAGGGTGGAAAGCACTTTTAATTGTAAAATACATTATGTTTAACTTCCACTAAATAAAGGATGGTAAAAGAATTTTTTAAAAGTGTTTTTATTTTGTAAATCAAAATCAAGTATCTATTCTGGAAAGATGGGTATTTTTTTCCCCATGTGTGTTCTATTCCCTTTAAGCTTCTAAAGGCACAGACAAAAAATAGCTTAACTGTAATTAACAAAGGATGATGAAACATTTTTAAGCCTTAAAAAGGATAATATTGGATACCTGCAATTGCTAGCAATATTTGGAGTTAAAGAATAATAACTAAAACTCAACTGAACTTTCTTTACGTGGTAAGGATTTCTAAGAGTGAGATTCTAGGCCCTAGAATACTACCTGAGTTAGATAGACACTATTGTTACCTATATTTTACAACTAGAAAAAGTGAAGCCAAAGAAATTTGTGTTACTTGGGCCTGGTCATATTACTAGCACCTGATATCTTCGGGTTACAACCAAGGACTTTGGGCTCCAGTTCTGATGTTTCTTTCACTTTACTACATTGTCTAGTTATAGTATCTTTGCTGGTGGTGGTAGATATAAGAATGATAATGACAAGGATACTTTTAGTACTTACACAATGGACAGGCTCTCTATTAGCCTCTAGGAGTAAAAATAAGAAATGAAGACAGTTTTGTCCAAGCATATCCAAGTACATATGTAGTAAAAATGAAAGAGCATGACTATGGTTCTGTCCAATATTATTTTTGAACATCTAATCTGGGAAAGCTGATTTGCTCTTGGAACAGCTTATATAGAATGGAAACATGTCAGGACCAGGGAGAGTCCTAAGAGTTATCTTTCTCAAATACTTATCCTATACCTGCATGCCCTTCATCAAGTGTTCAACCTAGCTTCCATCTGAAAACGTTAGGTGCAAATAACTCCCTCTTTGTTCAAGAAGCTGGTTTAATCTTTGGCAAACTCTGCCTGAAATAATTTTTTATTAGTGTGTGTTCCACTGTCATACTGTCTAGAATGAAATACTAGCTCCATCAAATTACTTATTGTGTTGCTCGGGGCAAAATCACTTGACCTGTCTACTCTTCAGTTTTCTCATGGGCAAAATAGAGATAATAATAGTATTTCATTTATAGTATTGTTTTGTGGATTAAATTATTAAACACATGAATAACATTTAGAACACTGTGCATTATATAATAAGTACACACAATAGCACTTGCACACATATACATAATCTATACTGTAATAAAATAATGAAATTTGTCTATTAGTTATAATAATAATCATTACAATACTTCTAGTAGTAATTGAAGATTTTTTTTCACTACAGCTATTAGTCTGTTTTTTGTCAGTTCTAGTCTACTGTACCTACATAGAGCAAGGATAATAATTCTTTCATTTGACAGGTTTTTTTTTTTCAATATTTGATCCTAGAAGATAAGCTTTCTTTTATTGGAGGTCAGTGTTTTCCTCTTTGAATCACTTTTCTAACCTCACAACCTAAGTTAAATACTGAAATAAGAACCAAATCTTGACTTTCAGCTCCAGATTTCTCCCCAGGAAACTAGTCTCTTGAAATTTAAAAATTGTACCTTCCTCAATTCTATTCAGAACATTAAATGAAATTTCTTTATAGGTAATGTTTTTAATACTCCTCAAAATTGTAATTAAAATGAACCTATTTTGTAGCATTATAAACTCAAATTTTGTACTTTCTCCATATTATGAGAACTTTCATTTCAACCTAAGAATATTAATTTCCTAGTGGTCCAAAGAAAGAGAAAAATTCTTTATAATTAAAGATTATATGCAACATTTTTCTATAATTTGAATGACTAACATACTAAATATAACACTAATGCCATATTAGCACATGAATATATATTGAAGATCTTTTTCACTTGTGAACAGGACAAGTTAATGACAATTGCTGTCACACAATCTGAGAACAACCAGAACATCCTTCTCAAAGGCATAAATAAACGCAACACTGGTCCTGATTAAAGAATACAGGGTATTTCCCCTTTAGAGATGCTTCATGCCTCCACGAGCAGTACAGAAGACACTACATGTACAAGATTCATGTTGACGTCCACTGAGCACAGTCTTAGATATATTGTTCACTGCCATTTTCCTGGGAGCTGGAGCAGTAGTTGGCACATGATAGGTGGGTCAATAGAGTTAATGTATTAAGAAATGAATAGCAGTTCCTTTCTCCTCTGACAGATCTCTCTCTCTCTCTCTTTTTTTTTTGGTGGTATACCTTTCAGCCTCAACATGTCAAATGATTTTGTCTACCCCTGGGACCCTTTATAAAAACATGCTGTCAGAATTTTCATTTACAATAAAGTGGAAAAAATAGGAAAAAAGTTTAATTTATCACTTATATGTTTGATGATCCAGACATCATTACTGATCATTAAACACCACGAATTCAAAGAGGAATGAGAACATGTATTATTCCACCATTCCTTATTTCTCTACATATATTTCCTTTTCTTTCATTTGTACAATCTGGCTTAGTCAAACAAAACTTGTTTCAACTTCTAGAATATAAGCTATGCTCTTTCTCATCTTTCTCATCTTCAGGCCTTTGGACACTGTTAGACATCTCTTCTCCTTTTCTCCTGTTCTCTACCTTTCAAAGGACGTCTCTGATATCTCCGAAACAGGTTAGGTGCTTCTCCCTGTACATTTAAGTACTTATTGCACTTTATTTTCATTGCTTGGCTTCTGCCTGCACCCTGTCCTGGTATCTCTTCCTAGACTCCTTGGATGCTAAATTCAATGAAGGCATTGACTATGCCTGTTTCCAAGTATCCACAGTAAACAAACAAGAACAGTTACCTAAAACAGCCAATCAGCAAAAAGCACATACACAGACCACCCAATTTAGTATGCCAGTGCTACAGATGAGCAAATCACAGCTCACAGTCTTATAGTGACCTCCTCAATGTCTCAAAACCAGCTGGTGGCAGAACTAGAGTAACCACTCAGGGGACATTACTGCCCATACAGGTGTTCTTTTCACATCATATTACTCTCTTTCCAGGATAGCGCTCTTTTAATAAGTGCCAGGGACTGGAACTACAATCTTATAGCTCTAATTACAGCAAAAGTTTAATCACCAGTCAAAATGTAGAAGCCACAGGTCTTTCCCAGTGCCCTCCCTACAAAGCCTATCATATAACAAATTTGACGAAAATCCCTGTTTGTGTGTCTGATTTTGAATTTACTTCTATGCATATACTTTATCTTGAGAACTTACTCAAAAAATTGTATGTTAGAATTTCCTGTGTGCCCTTTGGCTCTATATGTACTTTACATACATTAACTTACATGATTATTACACAACTCAGTAGAAATTTATTATTCTCATTTTACAGATGATAAAACTGAAATTAAGCTGAGGAATTTACCCAAGTCCACTCATGGAGTAAATGGAGGATGGGTAATAGAACTCTGGGTCCGTCTGTCATGCAATGCATGCTTTCACCTGTTTTGTTTTTCTGTTTCTCATTTATGTCACTGTAAGTCTGTAGTATCCCGCGCAAAAGAATGCCCTTTATCATTCAGCTGAATAACAGCTCTTTTTGTAGGGGCTAAGCTTCAAAGGTGTAAACACCTTTGACATTTTAAAGAGCTGTGAAGAAAAAAGAAACTTGGAGAACTCTTGTTATTTCTAAAAATCATTGAGTATGTGTATGTTGGTGGGGAAAGATAGGTTTGAATATTGCATTCATTTTTGAATTTTTAATTGGCATAATAATGTATTGGCATTTAAGTTTTCATCTAGACTGCTGTGAGCAAGAATATTGCCCACTCAAATTAGGCTGCAAAATCCCACACAGTTTGATTAACAAATAACATTCTTTATTCAGCTTTGGTTTGTGGCCTGTGTAACAAAACAAGGTGACCCTCATACATTGAAACCATGAATTCAACCATCCCTTAATTTTATTTCCTTCACTGCCTTGTGTACATACACAGGAAAAGAAAAATGTCTCAATACAAAGTTAAACTTCCCTTGGCCTGGATGTCAACAGAGGCCCTAAAATTTTGAAGAGTAAATCAATGTTCTCTAAGATTAAAGCTTTGAGGCACAGTAAATCCTCAATAGAGTGATAACTAAGACTGCACCCATTTCTGCGGACAGAAAATGTTGCCAATCCTCAAAGCATATCTCTCTTGTTCTTAAAGAGATAAGAATATACTCTCCCAACGGCTTCAAAAGATTATGTTATGCCTTCATGAAACTTCTTGGATTTTACCAATCTACTTCTCAAGGCTAGCAATATATCTATCATTCACACACAGTACACAGACACAGTTATCTGCCCTCACATACCCTTTAAATGTTGCTGCTGCTTTAACTTTTATCTTTGCACCTATGTGGTCTCTTCAGAATCTTTATACCCCATATTCCAGGCACATGGGAGGAAACTTAGTTTGAGTTCCATAAGAAACAAATTGAGATGGGGATTTGTGTGCAAGGAGTTTATTGGGAATGATCGCAGCTGGGGTCAAAGGAAGGGGCTAAAAGAGTAGTTGAACTGCAATGCAATTATAATAATGGCCTTAGCCTCTCTTATGGGGAATTCTAAAATTGTATTATTTCTTCAGAATTGTCCCACCTTGAGGCAAATGGGTGGATTTTAACCAACTAATTGCCCAGTCATTAATGTAAGCTGTCTTCTGGGAGTGGGTAAGATCTTGAGCAAAGCATCACTCTGACTGGAGGCAGTTTCTAAGAGAGGGATTCACTTGAGAAAAGTCATCTGCCGACAGTTTGAACATATGGGAGTATGAGCAGGTGCGCTCTGAAGGGCGGATATGCTTAGCACACCACAGCGCCCCCAGAGCATGTACAAATAAATACTTGCGGTATGAATGAATAATTGTGCGCTGGTATGTGCCAGCATGCCAAACTAGAGTCATGTGCCAGAGTCGAAAAAAAAAAAATCCAAGATGTTTGGATCATGCCTTTAGAATTATTTTGGGGGACCACTGCTTTATCCCATATGCAAAAAGAAAAAAGGAGGAGAAGGAGAAAAAGACAAAGAAGAGGGGCCTGAGTTTTAGCTAGTTTTGTTTTTTAAGTGTTTTAAGATACCACAAAAAGTGTATGGACTTCTAAAACAGGTTGTTCAAATGAGTATTGTTATTCAACCCAAAGCTAAAATCCAAGAAGTTGAAAAACAGAACGGTAAAATCTCTGAAAAACAGTATGGAAAGGACATGTATCTCTTTAAGACCAAGAGAAGTGAGAAGTATGCTTTGGGATTGGCAGCTTTTTCTAAATTCATGCCGATGAATCTGCCTCCTTGTCCTGCTCCTTATGAACAATCTGAAAAGGACCCCCCGGTCATTGTCAGGTTGCTGCCCCCACTCCACACTGTCACCTCCTGCTGGCACTAGTTCACCCCTCCTAGTCTCCTTCTTTATGATCGAGGTCCCACCATCACCGTCCTTCAAATTCCCAAGCCATCCTTCACATTCTATAGCCAGAATGTCTACCATTTAAGTCATATGTGTCATTCTCCCACCTAAAACACTGTATTACTTTCCTTAAGATTCTTTTGTGACGAGAGAGACAGACGGGGGGGGGGGGGGGCGGCGAGAGAGAGAGAGAGAGAGAGAGAGAAAGAAAAAGAAAGAAAGAAAGAAGAAAGAAAGAAAGAAAGAAGAAAGAAAGAAAGAAAGAAAGAAAGAAAGAAAGAAAGAAAGAAAGAAAGAAAGAAAGAAAGAAAGAAAGAAAACAGCTCCTATGCTGTTGAGGGAGGGGAACTCAGAGCCAGATCGTTCACGTAGGAGCAGCTGAAGTTTTAACCCTTGAGTTATTCCCTCTCTATTTATGTTCTCATCCAATGAGAAGAGTTCTTTCAAATTTCCTCTGGAGTGATTGATCTTTGACTCTGATCCCGGATTGGCTACTTATTCTACAACCCTGAGTTACAGACAACGCTGAGTTACAGAGCCCCCTCCTCCCAGAGCTTTCTGCGGGAATTTGGGACAAAAGAGCCCCGCCTGGCCCATGCAAGAGAAAACCAGACAAAGAACTTTACATTTGAAACCCCTCTGGTCTCTGGATGGAGCCCGGAAATTGCATTTGAAATCCCTCGCCTAGAAGACCCGAAAGAGAAGTGTTTTTTTGTTTTTGTTTTTTGAGACGGAGTCTCGCTCTTATTGCCCAGGCTGGAGTGCAATGGTGCAATCTCAGCTCATCACAACCTCCGCCTCCCGAGTTCAAGTGATTCTCCTGCCTCAGCCTCTCGAGTAGCTGGGATTACAGGCACCCGCTACCAAGTCCGGCTAATTTTTTAATATTTTTAGTAGAGACAGGATTTGACAATGTTGGTCAGGCAGGTCTCGAACTCCTGAGAAGTTTTTAACACATTTCCTCACTTTGGCAATAAAACTCTTTAAGCAGCTTCCTTCTGCTTTTTCAACCTTATTCCCTACAGGCTCCTCACATTCACACATCCTCACACTACATACATTACATTCGATCCTGAATATCTTCATTTATTCATTTATTTAACAGTTATATATTAGTATATACACATATTGTGTTGTTAGAGATATTAAACAGGGAATGGTAAATAATATGCAGAAGAGTACAACATGTCTTCCAGAGCAGGCACTTCTTTTGTTTTTCTTGGAATGCCTTTTCTTTCTGAATGAGAGAAACATTTACGCATTCCTCAAAAATCCAACTCAGAGATAACACATTAAAAAAAAATCTATCTACCCAACCAAAATAAGCAACTCTTTCTTTTCTTGGATCATTGCATTCTATGAGTAAATGTCTTTATGGTTCATTATACAGTTAAACTTAAAAATTTTTTTGGATGTTTTATTATGTAGTATGTATGATATATATATAAAATAAATATGTAAAATTTATATGTAGATACATTTATATATAGTAAATACATATACTTATATGTCTATATATAGAAGCATTAAAATAAATAACTATAAACCCACCACCACATATAAGAACTAGAATATTCCAGTTTCTACCTATATGCCTCTTTCCTGGACTAATTTTTTATTTTATCCTAGAATGATCACTATCAGTATCCTAAATGGGTACTTATGACTCTCTTTATTTTGCTTTTATATCAAGTATATGTGCTTTCTTTTAGCACTATTATTATTTACTTTGCATTATATTGAGGTTTGAAATTATAATATGATCAAACAATGTGCAATTTTTCAGTACTGAAAATGAATTTCAACTACACACAACACCATCAATGAATGCTAGAAATAATAATGTTGAATAAAAGAGAAAGCAGTATCAGACCACATACATTAGGGTTCTATTTTAATGCAATATATTTTAATTATTTATAACCTGTATATTTTTCCCACTAGATTATAATTTGATGCATATTTGTTGAATTGAACTGAACTCATTAATCCAAATCCATTCTGACTTCTGATTATCTCTTGGATTCTGGGCTATCTGACATTTCTTATTTTGATTTGGCTCCTGATTCATTTTCTCCCAAACCCGGTATTACTCTATGTAATATAGTTGTACACAACACCTATACTTTTCCCTATGTCTGACTTAGATTGGTCCTATTTATAGTTTTGCTACTTCAGTGTTAGGACCAGTAGATAGAAGAAATTCCTGAGCAATTTGTTATTTGAGGGACAGAATTTTCATTTGTCTGTTCTCCTAACAACGCATAAAGTACAAAACTAGCATATAATGAATAATTACAGCTCTTAACTTGGATTACATTGGCTTAACTTTCAATAAAGGTGTTCATTCAAACCCTTTATTCTCACTGCATCTATAGCTAATATCAGGAATGGCAATGGAATGACATTCTCTCTGGTAACTGCTTAGTATGTATCAGCTTTCCAAATTATTCATTGGCTCCTAGAATTGTTGCATTGCATTAGAAGAGACCATGAAGATCATCATTCTAAAAGCCCAACAAGTGCAAGAATTGCTTCTATGTCATCACTATCATATAGTCCCTTCAGCTTCAACTTTAATACTTCCAAAACCACAGAGCTGAGTATGTCAAAGATCATCCATTTCATTATTGAATGGTTCAGAAAAAAAAAAAAATTGAAGGTTTGCAAGGTGGACTTTCGTTTGAATCCCTGTTGCATGAATGACCTTAGTCAAGCCTCTTGAAATCTCATGGTTTTAGTTTTCTCATCAATAAATTAATTTAAAATACTCACTCAAGAACTTGCCTTATACAGACAGACTGGGTCCTTAGTGAATGTTAGTCTACTGTGCCTTCCATAACCTTTTCCAAATGAAAACCATGCAGGTATGTAACAGCTTTTGTGACTCTTCCCTTTCACAGGCCAAACAATCTCTTTTTTTCTCTCTCTGTTCCTCAAATTGCATGGTGCTCTCTGTTAGTGATGCCCCAAATCATAATTTGATTCTTTAAAAAATAATGATGTTGAACATACTGTGGTCACTTTTGTCCACTAGCCTTCTCTCTTTCTTATTCCCTCTGCCTAATAACTAATAATGTTAAAAGAGGTCATTCTAGCTACAACAGCTTTGCTGTCTAACCTAGGCTAGAAGCCTCCTCGATCACAGGAATCCAGAAAAGGAAAGCAGGAGGAAGCCATGCAATGAGATATGCAATACATGGGACTAAAAACTAGAAAACAGTTTAAAATCTACAATGTGTCTCTCTTGCTGGCTATGTGTCCTCAAGCACATATGTGTCCTCCCCTGAGCCTCACTTTCTTCTGCATTAAGGGATTTAAAAATACCTGCATACAGTGTTTGTTCTGAGGGTTAAGTGAGAAAACTCTAACCATAGTGCTTAGAAGTCTTCTAGACACCTTGTAGAGACTCAGGAGATGGTAGCTATTATTACTTTGTACACTGACCCTGTGTCCTCATCTGTGTATTACCGGTGTGATAACATCAATATCTCAAATACAAATATGTAAGCCAACATTTACTCTGATTAATGCAATTAGTTACTCAAGCTACCATCTACCCAGAGGACCACCCATCCCCTATATTCACACCTTAAATTGTCCATGAAACCTGCGGTTTTGTGAATTCCAGCTTTATTTCCACACAAATTGTGGAGAGGTCACTGGAAAACCTGAACAGTTTGTGATGGAAACGCCACTTTTGCTGTGTGTGTGTATGTGTGTTTTTCCTACTTCATGATGTCACTGGAATCCTCTAATGAATTGAAGTATGGCCTCCCTGTCAGATTGGCTGTTTTTTCATTACTGAGGAGATGTAGAATTAACTTTTTAGAATATTGTCAGGGAGAAAACAATGCTGCTTCCTTAAGGAATATGCTCAAATGGGGCTATCCCTCATCACCACTTGCTTGGGCATCAGTTCCTGCACCTTAGATAACAATTTCCTAGAGGACTGGGATTAATTTTTATTCTCTCAGCATCTGGTATCCCAGATACTATAAACCAAATTGCTGCTTAGTAAACTATATTAATTGATAATTACTAATTGTGAATATTAAAATCATATGAACCTAGTTCCACTTGAATATCAAGAAAAGTTGAATTTCTGATATCAACAAAAGATGGTTAGGAAAATCATTTTATATTAGCCATGAATTTTTTAAAAACTAAGTAACTAATAGAGTGTAAATCATTGAAATTCTTTATGAAAGTGGTTATGGATCTAGAATATGAGCTACAATAACGGTAATTCCTTTTACATATATGTGCATATCTATACATACCCATATGTATGCAAATGTTTGTGTAACACATGTATATATGTATATGTACATTGACATATATGTATTTACATTTATTAAGGCTATTTGTTTATTTTAGGACTGAGTTTTGCTCTTGTTGCCCAGGCTGGAGTGCAATGGTGTGATCCCAGCTCACTGAAACCTCTGCCTTTGGGTTTCAAGGAATTCTTCTCCCTCAGCCTTCCAAGTAGCTGAGATTACAGGCGCCCACCACCAAGCCCAGCTAATTTTTTGTATTTTCAGTAGAGATGAGGTTGCACCATGTTAGGCAGACTGGTCGTGAACTCCTGACCTCGTGATCTTTCTGCCTTGGACTCTCAAAGTCCTGGGATTACAGGCATGAGCCACCATACCCAGCCAGAACAAACAAACAAACAAAAAAACACTAAGTAATTGAAATCTTTATGAAAGTGCTTATGGGTCTTGAATATAAGCTACAATAATAATTCCTTTTACATATATGTGCATGTCTATATATACATGTATGTATTATATCTGTGTGATAATGTATATATGTATATGTACATTTATATATTTATATTTATATTTATTAAGGCTATTTAATCCTCATTGGGAGTATAGGTATCTATGTTTTATAAATAACCAAGTAAGGATCTGAGAGATTAAGGGCCTTAGCCGGTTTACCCATTAAATTAGTGACCTAGTTTAGACATCAAAATCCACCTTCTCAGTCTGATGCTTTTATTCTAATATGATTTCCCAGTTATGTTCTTTTCTGTGATCTCATGAGATAAACCATAATTTTCTCTAATATCAATAGTGAATTCTTATTCGTCCTTAATTTCCTACTTGTTTTTTATATTCAATGTATACATTCTATTGCCAAGCTTTGCACGTTTTCCTTTCATAAGCTTTTTTTAATCTTCCTCTTTTTTGTTACCACACTCCTAGTGTCTCACTCATTTAACTACATCAAAAATCTTTAGTACCAAACACATGCCAGAGACTAACCATAAATTGCCTTAACCTTCTTGCTTATTAAACAAAACAAAACAAAATAAAGCCTTTCTTCTAGAAATTTCAAGTATTGAAAACACCAGACATGGTTTCTTTGCCAATTTCTGCAAATTCCAATGCCATCATGAAAACATTAAATGTTTTCTTACTGGCGGGAGACCTGGTGCCAGAATGGTGTTTCCTAAATTTAGCCTGGCTAAATGTTGGCTCTGGAAGATGCTCCTTCAAAAAAAAAAAAAAAAAAGGTTCTTCACAGATGCTGTGGTTTTAATATTTGTCCTCTCTAAAATGCAGGTTGGAATTTAGTCCCCAGTGTGGCAGTATTGAGAGGTAGGGCTTTAAAGAGGTGATTGAGTCATGAGGGCTCTGTCCTCATGAATAGATTAATCTGTTCATGGATTAATGGATTGATAGATTATCATGGAAGTAGGACTGGTTTTTGTTGTTCTTGTTGTTGTTGTTTTGAGAGGAAGTCTCGCTTTTGTCCACCAGGCTAGAGTGCAATGGCGTGATCTCAGCTCACTGTGAACTCCACCTCAGGGTTCAAGCGATTCTCCTGCCTCAGCCTCCCGAGTTGCTGGGATTACAGACACATGCCACCATGCACAGCTAATTTTTATATTTTAAGTAGAGCCAGGGTTTCACTATGTTGGCCAGGCTGGTCTCGAACTCTTGACCTCAAGCGATCCACCCACGTTGGCCTCCCAAAGTGCTGGGATTACAGGCATGAACCACTGCACCTCACCAGGTGTGGCCCCTCGAGCTTGGGCTTCTCAGCCTCCGAAATAGTAAGAAAGAAACTCCTTTTTAAAAAAATTAATTACAGTCTTTTAGGCATTCTCGTATGCAACAAAATATGGACTACGATAATAGACATAAATTTAGAATTGTTATATACCATAGCTCACATGCCCATTCTAGTCTCTGTAGTACTCTTTAGGAAAATAACTGTTTAAGTTTGCTTAATCTTCTGTTTCCTAAACAAAACATTTGATTTAATTTTGTTTTAATATGTGACTTCACCAGGAAAATACTTTGGGATCACTAAAATAGATTATGACTTTAGGAAAGATGCTTTATTTATGATGTTTTTAGTTCCACTGCCTAGATAGGTCTCTGGTGTTTATAAAACACTTGATTTTTTAATCTCTCTTTCTATTTTGATGAATTAAGGAACATAATATGTGTCATTTATGTTTTCCTATTTTTGTTGTTGTCCTTCCTTTAACATCTTGCTGCTCATTTCCTGTTCATACACACATCTCACCGCCAACACCAACATTCTTATTACATGGTCCTGCTAAGTCCTCCACTTATTCTTCCAGATTTTACCATCTGATGGGAAAATTATTTTGTTGACTCTGATCCCCAAATGCTTTTTTTCCCCATTTATCAAGCTCCTCCTGGAATACCAATTGCTTTATTTCTACCAGACTTAATCCCAAAGCCTACATAAATTCCAGCTCTTTCATTAAAATCTCAGATTCAGAGCCAGGGTATCATCCCACTTCCAAATCTATGCTCTCACAGAAGTAGACCTGATACTTGTCATACTTAGCACTTTCCTATCTGCCTCTATGTCTCTATCTACACTCAGAGTCTGTAACATTTGGGGCCAGAGAACTCTTTAATTTATTGTTTTGAGGGATTGTGCTATGTGTTGAGGAATATTTAGCAGTATCCCTGTCACTAGATGCCAGTGGCAAACCCCAGTTGTGATAACGAAAAATGACTCCAGAAACAGCCAGATGTCACCTGGAGAACAGTTTCTCCCCACCCAGCCCTGTTGAAAACCTCTGATTTAAGTCTATATCCATATCCATATCCATATTCATATCTGCATTTGGACTGAGAAGTAACACTGATTTATCTTCATCTATGTTAGGCACCAGGTTCAATAGCATATGTTATCTGTCTTAGTTTTCACAATGATCCTCAGGGGTATTAATAGAACCAATTTAAACATGAGGAAGACATAGCTCAGAGGCAGAAATAACTCAAAACAAAATCAACGATGGTATGCACACATTTCCCTGAACCATATTAGCTTCCTGAAAACTTCTTAAGGACAAGATCCCCTCTGCTTTCTCCTTTCCACCTCCCACAGGACTACTGGGTAGTAATTGTATAATAAAAATAATAAAGTGGTGAATCAAAAGCAATATTCTTAGACTTACTATATGAGTTTTAAACTCTCTCAAGGCTGCAAATTTTCTATATCTGCCTTACCTATGAGTTGCCTACCTATTTCTTAATCCTTATATATTTATATTAGCTATATAAATTGGATATAATTGTATTACTTATGTGCATTATTTAATAATATAATTGTGTTAATCTTTCTGTCTGTCTTCAAGTTTTGGCATCATAGTATAATGAAAAATGCATGAGCTTTCAGAATCAAAAGGAGGTTACATTTAAATTCTGACTCCATGCATAATGGGCTTTGCAGCATTTACTCCAAAAACTAAACATTGCTGTGATCAATGCAAAAAATACAGAGATAAAAACAAAACCCCAACTATCTAGAGATTTATAGTCTAGTAAGGGAGAACAAAACTTGAAAAGAAATTAATTTAAATACCAAACTATAACACTAGAAGCACATGCAAAGTACAAAGTACAGAGATGGCACAGAGGAGGGATGACTTACCTTTATCAGGTAAAGATATGGAACACTTTCAGGAGAGATTATGATGGGTGATAAGGAATAGACAGAGTCAGAAGATAAGCATATTCTATTTCCTGTGTCTCAATTTCAGGATTTATAAATAGGGATAATTATATATCTGATTCACAGGGCGGTTATGAATATTAAATGTGATGGGACTATAACATGTTTAGTATAGTTTTGAACAGATAGTAGATATATAATAAATATTATCTCTTTTCCATTTCTTTTAAAGGACAACCATTGTATCATTTATAATTTTTAATAGTTAACCTATTTCAAGGCAGTAAGAAAGCGAGTGAATGAAAAATTTTCACAGATTGCAAAAGTAGTAGATTTCTTCTCTTGCTCAGATACTATAAGAAAATCTTCAAATTCATCGTACATTTCAATTCCTCAAGGAGGACGAGTAGGTTCTGCGTACCATCTCAAAATGTTGTAAGGCATTCTTATCAGAAAAAGGCAGCCTTCTCACAAGCCTTCCATGACTTTCTTCCTCTTCTTTAAAACACACACAAACTATACAACTCGAACATTGTAACAGGGCTGCTTTCTTTTCCACTCAGTGGCAGTAAGTACAAGAGCAGAATAGAAAACCCTGAAAAGTGAAATCAAATCCCAAGTGCTTTACACATCTTTCTAAGCCTCTGTGGAGAATTCTAAAGATTGACTCTTGTGTTATTCATGCTGCTTCACCAACTGCCCCGTCAGGGCTCCACATTCGGACACTATTCGGCGTCCTTATCCCTGAATGTCCCTAGCTATCAAGATAAGTCTTTATTTTTCTTTGTAAAGTGACAGCAGAGATCTGGGAAGATGAAGAATCTTTCCCACTGAGCTTCAAATAACTCACTTCTAAAGCACTTCCGTAATTCTCACTGTAGCCATGAGGTTGTGAAGTCTCATTATCTCTGACCTTGGTCTTTCTCAGCTGCCATCACCCATGAAGGAAAAAAGGTCAGTGGCTGACATTCTTTCACTCAACCAACATTTACTGAGCACTTCCTTGCCTGGTACCAGGTATGGTACTGGGCTGTAGGGATAGGTCAATGTTTTATTCACTAAAGAAATAACAAGATGAATATAATCTGGCTTTATTCATTTCAATACCCTTATTCCCTTCTTTTTGGAAAATGGTCAGCAAAAATGGTGAAAACATATTTAGAAAACTTTATATTTTATCAGGCTTCTTTGTCACTGCAACCCTTAAAGTCACCCTGGGCTTCATAATACAGAATCCAGTGTAGCTTTATAATATGGCTCCAGCCTGTGTTGGAATATCTTGAGCTAAAGTTCAGCATGAGACAATTTCTATTATTAGTGAAAGGGTGTGTCTACAGTTTACTGCATTTAGCTTACCTTAAAAGCATAAACTACCCACCTGAGGTATGAATGCACTTTGCATTTAGAGGTTTGTGGAGATTGTTTGCAATAGATCTTGCAAATTACACTCTCCACATCTCAAAGGGACTTTATTTTGCAAGGGTGTTCAATGACTCCTGTTAGATCTGTTCTAAATATACATAAACACAAACAAGACTACACAGTTTATAACAATCTTTCCCCTTTACACAGTACTTAAACAGTAGTGAGTATAGTATGGTAACTGAGCGAAATTCTCCAGACTAGGTACGAGAAGGGAGGATGAAGCCTAAGTTTTTTTCATGACTCTCCTGAATCTGTCAGCTATTCAACTTGGGAGATTCAGAAGAGTTGTAGAAAAACTTAAGCGTGGCTTGAAATGTGAGTATGTAAGGCATCAGATGTAAGGAGTTAGGTGATGGCCACTGAGGGTATCTGGAGTTTGGCCAACCTATAGAACTTGGAGATACTGAAGTAATATCTGGAAAGACAAGTGCAAGGCCTGGACTCCAGGAAAGCGGTTAGCAGGTTTACTATGGTACCAGGTCCACAGCAGACCAGACTCTGAGGACCAGGGTCCTCTCTCTGTGGGGACTAGAGGGAGAACCAGGGGCTCAGACAGCAGCCAGTCTAGCCCCACAGTCACACCTGATAGTGGACAGATCACTGCCATGTCCTGGGACTCCTGAAAATGCCCAATTTTGCTTGTAAACATGCAAAGGGAGCATCTGGTGTGTGATCTGCAGGCTGTGTCTAGATGCTGGGTTTTAGTAGAAGAAAACCACCTACCTGCTACCAGGCCAGATTCTCAGTGGTCCAGGCATAAGTCAGGGCAGAAGTAACAGAGTACCTGCTGTTGCTGGGGCAGACTGATGCCAGCATAGATTAGCATTTTATAGATGGGATGAGAGAGGCTCAGAAAAGTTGTAGAGCTTTCCCAGTTCATGGAACAAGGAAGAGGTCCAACCACTATTTGAAGCTTACTACCTCACTTGTTATGCAAACTTGCCTATTATTTGTACATACCTATATGCATGTATTATGTGAATATACCTATTTCAGCAGGCAACATACATTGTTTAAATGATTCAGTGAATGAATATGTGATGTAAGGTAGAATTTACCCTGTTTGAAAATAAGGTTAGATATACAATCACTCATTTTATAAAGACAGGAAAGGTACCTGCTGTCATGGATCTTGCATTCCTATGAGGGGAAGAAGTAATACCCAAGATTTTAAATAGTTGAACAGGACTGTTTCAAATAATATGAGTGCTGTGAAGACAAAAGATAAAAGACTGAGGTAAGAATTTTGCCTTTATCTTTATACAAAGGCAACAGTGACTGAATGCAGATTAATGAAGCATGAAGGGAACTAATTCTGCCTTCTTCAGCAACAGTGTACCTACCATTTATTCTCCTTCCCCTGATCACATTTTCTGGTTTGGTGGCCATGTCATGTACACTTTCTGTTATTTTCCTAAAATATATCAATAATGTTTAATTTGAGAGAGTCCGAACCAAACATGTGAAGGAAGAGCAGCAGAGTGAGCTTTGGGGTCCAGGCTGAACCTTCCTCTTCAAAGAACCATGCTATCCAATGGCTCATCTACAGATTGTGCATAGTCAGTACTCAATAAAAATTCCTTTTCTCAGCATCAAAAGAACAAGGAAAAACAGAATATTCTCCTTTTGGATATTTCCATAGCTATTGACCTGGCACCAAGCACAGACTAGGTTCTGAAATACCTCATAAGTTTAAATTCACAGTTTTCTTTATCAGCTCCTTGCCCACATCAGCTTAAGCCCAATATGTCCCAGGAATAACTGGAAGGTTATTACGTATAAAGTTGAGATGACTATTGAAAGCAGAAATATGATTTATAGAAAAATGAATATTTTCTACAATATTCTAGTTTCTGTTCTAATGAATGAAAGAACAGGGAAATTCAACCTTTAATTCTAGCCTGAGCATCCACACTGATGAGCTATTAATCTCGCTGTGCCTCAGACTTCCTGTTTGTAAATAGAGGGATGCCTGATTGTTTTCTGGCTCCAAAATAATTTCATGTTCATGTATATTCACATATATAAAATATATAACACAATGCTTGGCACATAGTATACACTCAATAAATATTTTTTCTCCCCTGAACAGAGTTCTGGCTTTAATTTCAAACAAGTCACAAATTGAAATCATAAACATGAAAATAAAGAATATACAATTTGAAAATGTGCAAATTACTGAAAGCACAAGAACCATTAATTGTCAGTGATGGTTCTCATTAAACTAGCAGCATATGTTGCTATTATAAGGATGTTTGTCATGGGCTCCTGAGAGGTCTATTAACAATAAAATCCTATTATTCCAGATGTTTCAGATCCATGTAATACACTCACAATAATTCATTTCATATGGACTAAATTCATAAATCTAGAAAACTAGAAAGACATGTTATTCACCACAGAAGGCATCTTATATCCTATTTATAATCAGACTGAAATGCTAAAAGAATGCCATTAATTACAGGGAAACCCACTATCATTTTTCTTTATCTCTAGAATGGACTTGGAATTTGAAAATACTCCATTACCATTATAAAGGCAGCATCTGAGCAAACAAGGCGAAGAAGAAAGTTGCTGCCACATCTGCTGCTGCAGCTAAGGCCACTCCTCCTAGTGGCGTTATGGCTCAGGATTACTGCTGCCGCCCCTTTCCTACCCCAGCTGGGTCCTGCTTTGTGCCAGAACTGTGCTAGGTGCTTCATGTGTATCATGACTTTTCTTCACAATATCCTCATTAGATAGTCTTCCTTTTATAAAGATAGCGGCTCAAAGAAGTGAAATAAGTGATCCAAGGTCACAACTCCTAAATGATGAAGTTAGGACTTGAACTCTGATCTCTAGCAACATTTAACCTCTCAGTACTCCTAAGCTGCCTCTCTAAGGTACTAATAAAAGCTTTCATTTATTGTGTGCCTCACCCAGCCTGCCAGATAGCATGAGATAGAAAAAAGGGGGGAAAAAAAACAGAAAGGGGACTCTCCCACATAGAGTCCAATGGTCAACTACTGCAACTGCCACTCAATGTCAGAACATCCTTCACAGAGGCTTGACAAATAACTAAATGGTCACCCAGTGTTTATTAAACCTGTACCTCTTGAAGGCGGAGGTTCATCTTCTTTTATATTCTAGCACCTGTTGTGCACTCTGGTATGTTGAGTCAATATTATTTATTTTTATTTTTAAGATTTTAGCTTTTTAAAATTTTTTTCCCTTTTACACAAAACAAAGTAGAAGGAATAACAGAGGAATAAAACGGCAAAAGTAGTCAATCAGTAGAACATGTATACACAAAAAAAATCCAGATAGGAAGACAGGCTTATTTACAATAAAAGAAAGGTAAAATTAAGGTAGTTTTCTTATAAAATATTTTTTAAAAAATTAAACATATCCTACAATGGGCACCACTGTCTACAAGATTATTAAACAGGAGAACACAACACTTACTTTATAGGGGCAGATATATCACAAGGTATAACATCAGTGCAATCAATTCACAAAACTAAATTAGAGCTAGTTAATCTATTTAAGAATTGTTCCCAAGTCAGTCACATTTTTGGCCCTCAGACATTCATTCCTACATATTTCAACTACTCTAAATTTCTAGCTACAGAGAAGTTAAGAATGATTATGAAAAGCTTTCCAAGGAGTTACACAATCTTTGTAGACCAGAGGCCAACTATCATCACCTCAACTCTGCTCTCACCATAGCTCTTGCATTTTTCAGGGAGAAATCTCTAGGAAAAAAGTCAGACACCAGGGTAGTCACCATCTCCCATGTCAAACCTAGGGAACTAAAATGGTCAGTATTACCATAAAATAAGAATTTTGAGGTTTACTTTAAAAGGCTTATTCTGGTCTTGAAAATTAGTCAGATAAGATTATCTTCTACTGAAATGAATCTTGACTAAACATGGAAGACTGCTATCCTTTACTGCTGGTCTTAGAGTAAAAGTCATGGACAGGCATCTTAACATACTGTATGCTATAGCTAAAGTCAGCTGAAACCCTGAAATTAAAAGTATGCTAGAAATCCTAAATGCAATCTTTTGGAAGTCTGCCATTAAAAAGACTAAGGATTTACTAACTTCAAGTCTAAGTGCAAGGGGACAAAAGCTTAAGCCTGTGAGACATTCCTTTCTTTGGACAAAAAGATCAAAGTTTCCTGCAAATTGCTAAACTCACGCGAGGGAGAAACCTACACATACTTGTGCT
Source organism: Cheracebus regulus (assembly GCA_963574635.1). Taxonomy (NCBI): domain Eukaryota; kingdom Metazoa; phylum Chordata; class Mammalia; order Primates; family Pitheciidae; genus Cheracebus; species Cheracebus regulus. The sequence continues at coordinate 24,870 of CAUYQU010020186.1, read as the reverse complement.
TGGAATCAGTTTCATTCTATTCCATGGAGACTCTTCTCCCACAGGAAAGAAACAGAATGAGGAATCAATCTTCATTGGTCTCTTCATCAGAAGTGGTAAACTTGGTCTCTATATTCATGAAGTCCAATAATTTTTTAAGCAGACTGTAAAAGCAGAGAGTAGAACCAGCTTCCTGTAGCCACAGACCACTACCTTGTATCTAGCTAAAGCAAAGAGGAACCTGAACAATTATCCAGAGTCACTTGAACTGTACTAAAGGGCAAGGTTCACCACTATAAAAAGAAAGTTGTCTAACAGCAAGAATTCAATTAACGCTGTCTAAGAAAAATCAAAACAAGGCCTACACACTAATGAGTTGTCCATGAGGCCAAATGCTAAGAACATACTCAACTCTATGCGACATGAAGAGTCTATGCACAAAGACTTACTTGGCGAGTCTGAGTTTCTATTAACTAAGGGCAGAGTGAGGGAGAGCAAAGAGCTACTCCTTTAATGTTTTAGTATCCAGATAGTACGGCAGAAACTATTTCTAGGGGCAATGGGTGTTCCATTAATCACACAATAAAGTAGATGAATTATTCACTCTTTTCTTTTTGTTTGAGAATTTTGTTCATCTCCCTTTTGGCCATTCCAATGTACTTCGAAAGGACTCCATGTTGGTTTAGTCCAGGAAGCAATAGTAAGGAAGTCATCATCAAATAGGTGAGAAGGAGGTTATGGACTTGCTGTCCCACCCAAGCAACTGCAGCAAGGGAAACGATCATGGTCGTGAAGGACATTTTAGGTTTTCCTTCCTCTAGCGTGAAGAGGCGTTTCCACCAACCCACAGCTCTGGGTTGAGTTTTTACTAGATTGCTGCAAATTTCATGGAATCTTTGCTGTTGCTCAGCGGTCCATTTATTGAAGCCCAAACTTCTAGGCACCAGAATGGGAACAAGGTAGTCAGCCAAGTATAAAAACATAACAAAACAGGAAACACCGGACACAGCAGATGGATCTAGATAATAGAACATCAGAAACACTGAAAAAACCACGCCTATGATAGCAGGTGGAAACCAGGCTCTTTGCCATTGGAGGACTTTATCAGCCGTCAGCATCACTTCTCCCCATCCTTGAAGCTGCTCTTCCAGACTTGTGGTTTCTGAAGCCAGCAGGTGGGTGCTACGATTATCTCTCTGAGACGCCCCATAAGCACAGGCCGTCTTTTCAGCGAACCCTCCTACTGAAACCACACAGCGACCACAGCACCAGGGTCAATGTTTATTGAACGACAATTTATCACATGGCTTAAGAGCATGCAAATCTGGGCTACAGAAGAATAGTCATTCAGCAGATGAGATTTCAAGTTTATGATATTGAAGATTAAATGTGGGTAAATATAACATCTAGAAGAAATTACTTACTGCTTTCAAACTTGAGGTGAGAACCCACTGAAACAGCAATGGTATCATATAAACAATAGCTATGTTAATAACATTTATTGAGCACTAGCTATGTGTCAATCACTATACCAAGAACTTTGAATTATAAACACAACTAATCATTATAAACACAACTAATCCTCATAACAACTCTATGAGATATATAGTATTATCCCCGAACTCAGGGAATGTACATAAAAAAGGACACACAGCTAGTAAGCTACAGAGCCGTGGTTCGAACAAAGGCCATCTGGCTCCAGAGCCTGCTGGCCCCCATCATACTAAAATCTCCTTGGGATTTCAAGCTAAGCTACTGGAATACCATGGAATAGTGAGTTAACTTGTCCATTTACAATTTGCCTATTAAATACTTTTACACCATGGGAAAACTAGCAGGAAAGCTAAACTGTTTTTGTTTGTCTGTTTGTTTACCTGGCTGTAGAAATCAGGAAATGTCAGGATGAAGAAGGCATGCTCTAACAAGCTGGAGTGGTTAGATACCAAACAAACTAGAGCCTGTGACGTGTGCTATCACCTTTCATCTTCTCCTCTACTATGGTCGGTGGCAGCATGATATAGTGGTTTCAGAGCTTTGGCTTTCAAGTCAAATAGAGCCAAGTTCAAGTCTACCTCTGATGCTTACTAGCCGAGTGACCTAGACAGGCCAAAGACCTTCAAATCCCTCACATAGGAAATGTGCCTAGTTGTAATATCTGTTTACATCAGCACTGGAAAATTTAAACAAGATAATACATGCAAATTATTAGTACAATGCCTCAAATATATTTAAATGTGCATATAAATATTATTGCTATTAGTTCCTCTTTTACAGATGTGAAATAAGAAGGTCTAAGATATCAACTAGATGCTCAATAAAGTTTGTGGAATAAACAAAGGTAGACATAAATGAATAAATAAATAAGAGAAAGCCACAAGCTCTCCTTTGTCTTGTTTCTAAGCAATAGCAGCAAAGAGGGAATTCCTATTCTTCTAGCAGTTTCAGAAAAAACAGCCCATTTATTAGGTTACAATGTATAAGTCCTCTCTCCCCCAGTGGTCCGATGTTCAGTGCTAGCACTAACCATTTGTATGCTCTGTATGGGGTTGCTTTCTGCCCTACTTCCGGCCAGGATTAAAGAGTACTTCATGTTATATAACAGAAAGTCAACTGAATAAAATAAAGTAAGCAAATGATCAAGGAGCCCACATTCATCTTTCAGGTTTATAACATTTTTACCAGAACAGGCTTCTAGTAGCTATCATTATTAAGATTTGTACTTATGTGACTTTACACATGTTGGTAAGGCTTTTCATATGTATTATCTGATGCGATTTTCACGATCTTCCTGTTGGTTGAGTTGCTGGGATACTGATGTGAAGACGGGCTTGAATCATTTGCACGAATTAATTCAAATCCCTTAACCACAAGGCCAGAGAAAGAATTTCATCAAATTTCATTTCTCACTTAAAACTCTGCCACAGTGTCTTACTGCTCTCAGAGTGAAATTCGATTTTCTTTCCATGAATACAGCCTGGCTTCTGCAAACTTGTCTAAGCCCATTTCAAGCAGTCTTTCTCTTTCTTCCTTTCTTCCTTTCTTCCTTCCTTCCTTTCCTTCCTTTCCTTCTTTCTTCCTTTCCTTCCTTTCTTCCCTTCTTCCTCTCTTTCTCTCTTTCTTTTTTGAGACGCAGTCTCACTCTGTAACTCAGGCTGGAGTGCAGGGGTGCCATCTTGGCTCACTGCAACCTCTGCCTCCTGGGTTCAAGTGATTCTCGTCCCTCAGCCTCCCAGGTAGCTGGGATTACAGGCACCCACTGCCACACCTGGATAATTTTTTTTTATATTCTAAGTAGAGATGTGGTTTCACCATGTTGGCCAGCTGGTCTCAAACTCCTCACCTCAAGAGATCTACCTGCCTCAGCTTCCCCAAAGTACTGAGATTACAGACATAAACTGACATGCCCATCCCTCTGTCTCTTGCTCATTATGCTCCCACAACATGGGCTTTCCATTAAAGGAAGGTTCTCAGCTCTTTCCTGCATCAGGCCCTGTACAAGGTCTAAGGACACAGAGGCATCCAATCAGCAGAGCCCTGGGCAGAACACACCTGGGAGGTACATCTGCAGGTAGTGTGGCATAGGTTCCAAGCCTATTGGGAGACTTCTGCTCCAGAATCCTATTGAGGTTTCTTTAGTTCCAAAACTTAGTGTCATTGGGGAATATTATCTAAGTAAATCATCATCTAAGAAGTAACCACGGGACATATAAAACATGATGATGATTTTATTTGATAATTGTGGTACAAATATTTAGGGAAGGCAACTAACATTATTCAGCATTTTCTACATGATGTCTTCTCAAGTTTATTTAAGGATTATCATGTAGGAAAATAGACTTGATGCAATAAAAATAACTTGTCCAAGGATACAGTTTTTAAGTGGCAAGTTGGTATTGAAACCTGTTTATTGGGTTGTACTACACATGACATTTCACCTTTGAAAGGATGACTTTATACTGTGTTACCAGAAATACTCAACTAGGGCTGTTTTATTTACCTCACAAAAGACAGGATTCGTTCAAGATATAGGAATGGTGCTAATTGTGAAAGGGGAGTCGGCAGTCTCTGTGTCTGGAGAACGAAGCTGAGAGGAATGGGAGCTAGAGGGGCCTGACAGGAAATTATTTTAGAGAATACATTATTTATAAGATGAAATCATGGAAAAATGGTGTTTGAGTCAAACTGCATAACCCTATTGGCTCTAACTTATTATACATTAACAAGAGACATTTAATAAAAAGCGTTATCTCTCTTGAATTCAACTATTTCAATCATTGAAAACAAACAGCACAATTAAATTACATCTGAAAACTTGACATCCCAAGATAATTCATGATGGATTTTCAAGGGTGTTATGCTAAGAAAATCTCACCAAGAAATATATATGGATAAAATATTCTGAAAAACAATGTGAAATAGATAATATCTAGGCTTCAGAATCAAGTAGTCTGGGGGTCAAGACTCATCTCATACTTTGCTAAGTAATCATGGAACATTTCACAATCTAATTTTTATTGTACTAACTAAAAACTAGCAGATAAGTGAAATCTTAATATATATTTACAGGGCTACTGTTAAAATAAAAAAATACGTTTAAATATTTTATATCAAAATGTTGAAAGTTTGCATGCTTATGTATATTATAAAACAAATAAATGAGTGAATGAGCCTATGCTACTTTGAGATTATTTAAAATAATCTTACCAATGTACACTTATTGTTTTTTTTTTTTTTTCTGGAGTGCAGTGGTGTGATCTTAGCTCACTGCAACCTCTGCCTCCCGGGTTCAAGTGATTCTCCTGCCTCAGCCTCCCGAATGGCTGGAATTTCAGGCACCCACCACCATGCCTGGCTAATTTTTGTATTTTTAGTAGAGATGGTGTTTTGTCATGTTGGCCAGGCTGGTCTCAAACTCCTGACCTCAGGTGATCCGCCTGCCTCAGCCTCCAATAGCGTTGGAATTGCAGGCGCGAGCAACTGCGCCCTGAGGTGTTTTTACTTCAGAACTAATTAATTTATTACTCACATTAATTCTAATTGTACTTTAAATTGCTAGAGCATAGGATCACTATTGTTTAGTGCTAATGGTCTTTTAAAATTACTAGAAAACAACAACATAATAATAAACCTAGGCTTACAGATCTACCACCTGTGCTTATTTAATCTCTTTTAGTAGACACTGGTATGGTTAAAATCACCAAACCTTTTATTTTATTCTTTTATTGTACTAAACAAATTCTCTTCTGCCTCATTTTTTTTCATTTGGAACTCAAGTTTCCATTATCTTCATGATGCCTTAGGAAATGTAAAAAGTTTATTTATATGCTGATTTTTAAGATCTCATATAATTGCATTTCTCACTTATGCCCACATCAAATGAGATATTTTGCTTGATTGAATCAATGATTTTTTTAAAAGGCCTTTTAAGTTAAAAAGCAGCCAAAGACTGAATGTGATTTTACCAACCTGTGACTCAGGTTCCCAAACTGAATCGGATGATACCCAGTAACAACAAAGTCTTACGTTGTAGAGTAAATATCTATAACGTGAATGTGTTGTGGGTTTGTTTGTGGATGGGATCACAAGTATCTAGAATCTGAGCCAATATTCCCCATCTTTTGCACACAGAACAGACATTGCTAGTCAATTGCCAATATTCCCCTAATCCTACTTTTCAACTTCTTGACACAAAACTTGGATAATAAATTGGTCATCACTACCTTATGAAATAAAATATATCTTTATCTACCCACATAGTCCTATAGATATAATACTTTATACTAGTGGAAAAGAGAAAGAATTATTAGTGGATGATGCAACTATTCTGAAACAACTGGATATCTAGATTGATGATAAGAGAATGAGCCAATGTTACTGATATAAAAGCCCATCATTATTTAACCAGAGAGCTTAATTTTGTATGAGAACCTGGTGGTAGTTTTAGAATGCATGCCTAGAACCCTTGCCTTCCAAGAAGTCCTTCTTAAACTATGTCCAAATGAATACGCATACCTTGAATATACATTATAAAAAAAATGTTGCTATGATTCTGGGGATTGTTCTACTGCAGACCTGTGTTTTGAAATCCTAATTGGCTCTGAGTATTAATTAGTATATTCTATACAATAAAATACTTTCTATTATCTTATTGTGTGGTATACTGGAAAAAAAGTCTTAATACCCATATAAAGCTAATATATATGTGTGTGTGTGGGCATATATATATATATATAATGTATATTTGCTATATATCAATCCAGGGATACTTTGAACTCCAGAATTACCTGAATGTAAGATTTTCATATAAAAAAGCTATGACCAATTTTACATTCGTCTATGTATTAGGAGATCTACATGGAGGGGCAGTTGCATCCCAAACCTAGTTGAAAAGATGAGAAAAAAATATTCAATAAGAACTTAGGCAAATTTACAAATATAGATGACATACTTTTTCCATTTAATGACCTGGATAGTGCGTGTTCCCATTTTTTCTTTTCTTTTTTTTTATTTTTATTTTTTCACCTTCTGAAGCCATTTGACTATGCCCAGAATCTGGAACAATTCTTCACAGTATAGATCATGTTTGCAAAGAGTTAGTTGGGTTAGGACAGCTAAAACATGACATCCAAATATTATTAAATCTTATTTGATGGATATATTAATAAAAGACTGAGATCATAACTGGATCTATCCTGCTGAAAATACTACCAAATGCCCCAATTTTCCCAAGATTGCTACTAAATCAGACCTTCTATGACTTAATTCCTGCTGTGATGTTATGCCCTAGTTTTGATAATTGCCCACTTCTTCCTAGTTTCTGTTCTTTCACTTAATAATTACTTATTGAATATCTAATATAGTTGTAGAATAATTATTAGACATTTTAATACAGAGATAAATAAAAATAGCCATGGCACTTGTGAACTAGTTGGGAGAAAGCTACATTTACAATCTATATTTAAGTTGACTACTGTTGAAGCACAGAGAAGGACACATTTTAAGGCTGGCTCAAGGAGTCAGGAACGGTTTCTCAAGCAAGAGAAACCCGGGCTATGTCTTGAAATGACAAACCATGGTTTGATGTGCTTAGAAAGATAAGAGAGGAAATGGCTTGTGTATTAGCACGGGAAAGCAAAAGTTAGTCTGGAGTGCATGTTGTTTATGATTGCTAGGGTGGGTTTGTGGCATGGTAATGACAAGCAGTTTCTCTGTTAGAGATAGCCTGGGGCCAGATTGTTAAGGATCTTTAAGGACATGCCAGAGTTCAGTGTTAGAACTGAAGGTTGGTGACAACAAGCAAGCAGTATATCAGAATCTCCTTGGGAAATGTGTTCAAATACAGATTTCTGATCTCACCAGATACTTAGTCTTTCTGGGGATGCACCTAGAAACACTATTTTAAAGGAGCTCCCTGGTGGTATTCCTCTGCAGCTGGGTTTTGGAACCACTTGGGGAGGTAATGTTGTATCCACAACGTAGCCCTGACAAGGTTGAGACCTTAGCTTGCCGTCATCAGTTCCCTTTAGAGAATGACGTTCTACTTCTGAATACCAGCCCTAAAGACACAAAAGTGCTCTCTATCCAAGTTGCCCTCCGAGGCCACACAGGTATTTAGAGAACAAGTGAGAAGCAGAATCCAGCACTCCTGGAATCCAGTCTGTATTTTTCTGTTTTCCTTTTCCTTGTGTAGATGGTGTGAGCAACATATAGTTTGTGAAAGAAGACACTAATCAGATCATTTTAATGTGTATAGGCAATTTATTGCCCAAGAGACAAGATGGATCCAGAGACAAGATGTATTTGTCAGTAACAGATATCCTAGAATTCATTTCTTCATAATATGTTTCTTTTTGTAATCTCATTGTTTATCTCAGCACATTTTTCCACTGAGAGCTGAAAGTCCCTTGAGAGTACAAATGTTACATTTATTATTTTTGTATATCAGCTTTCAACACATAGCCAAACACCTAGTTTATACTGAGAAAATGCTTATTGATTAAATGAATAAACCAGTTCCAATAATTGCAGTCACTTATTAATGCTGTTTAATAGTTTGTTTTCTGTCACTTGCCTGCCTACTTTATCCCCACTTGGCTTGTGAGATCCTCAAGGGAAGGAACTAGTTTCCAGCCCAGAGTCTGGGATGGAGTAGGCACATGGTAGATCATGTTAAACAAATCAATAACAGAATGCAAAGAGTCCTTTCATCTTTATTTAAATGAAAAATCAAATTAAGCTAGGGGTTCTTCCTTGTTCAATTATTCCCTCCTCACCTAGAGAGACTGCGTGCAGACACATGATGTAAACACCAGAAGGCTTCGACTTTTTCTTCACGACCTTTCCTGTAACTGAGAAGTTGAAGCTTTTATAAGCCAGATTTGCCCTATGGGATTCCTGAAAAGGTCTAGGTGGGGCACCGAGTGAACAGGTAGCTGTCTTCCCAGAGAGGTGTGTGGGACAAGAAGAGGCAGGGAGTGACGCAGAAGTCACGATGAACATAGAACTTTCCGGGGCTAAAGCAGGCACTCATCTCTAGCATCTGCAGTATAGATTATTTCAAATAGCATTGACAGCTTGAGCCATCTGGGAACAATTTGGTCATGCCTTCCTTCTCTGACCTTTTTAAACTCCAGGTACTCCTTTGACCATAACTGTCAAACTTTGACTGCTTGACTCAGGGTGAGCAAATGGCTCCTCTCAAACAATATAACAGCATCCATTCAGCAACGGCCTCATCTATTCACATGCATTCCCTCAGCTTCAGAGGCCTTTATTCTCACAGATATGCAGAGACTCAAAGAGTGGTATTAGGGTTATTGGATGGTGTCTCAGTCATCTCAGGCTGTTATAACAAAATACTAAAGACGGAGTGGCTTAAACAGTATTTACTTCTCATAGTTTTGCAGGCTGGATGCTCAAGATCAAGGTCCCAGCAGATCTGGTTTTTGGTGAGCGTCCTCTTTCTGGCTTACTAATGGACACATTCTCGCTGCACCCTCACACAGTAAAGACAGAGTGAGAGAGAACTCTCATCTTTCTCCCCCTTGTAAGAAACTATTCCTGTCTTGGAGCCCCATTTTCATAATCTCGTCTAAACCTAATTACTTTCCCAGAGCCTCACCTCCAAATATCAGCACAATAGGGGTTAGGGTTTCAAAATATAAAGTCGGGGATTGAATGACATTCAGTACTGAACAGATGGAATTGAGAAGGAGGAGACAATAAAGAATAGCTAGGGAGATCTAGTTAAAAGAATCTAAGTGTATGGGATATCTTTCTGTACAAAGTATTGAATTATATTCATATTAAGGTGTATGTCTTATTTGGTATATTTCTAATGTCAAACATTATTTGCCTGAAAAAAGCTACCTATCTACTCAATTCATTCATTCACACATCCATGAAATATTTATTGAGTATCTTCTAGACACTACAGTGAAAAAGAAAACAAACCATTATTTTTCATTGTAGTACCTAGAAGGCATTAGATTCTCATAGGAGCATGAACCCTACTGTAAACCGCACATACGAGGGATCTAGGTTGTGTGCTCCTTATGAGAATCTTATGCCTGATGATCTGAAGTGGAACAGTTTCATCCCAAAATCTTCCCCACACCAGTCTGTAGAAAAGTTGTCTTCCATGAACCTGGTCCCTGGTGCCAAAAGGCTAGGGACCGCTGATCTAAATAACAGGTGACTGTGGTAAGGACCAACCAAACATGTAGTAACTAAGATTGTATAGGACAGCATAGGAGGACAGTCAGATAATGAAATGCTTCATGATGTAGCAAGAGCCATGGTTGGGGTCAGTACTCAAAGACTCTCCATAGAGGAAATGAACTCTCTGCTAAAACATGAAGAACTGGTGCAACTTTTTCAGCTGGACAAATATTTTATGAATCAGTATGTATGAGAGTCTAGAGATTTGGGAGCCCATAGTCTTCTTTGATTTGAAAATAGCTCAGTATTGCTACAGCAATGAGTGGTAGAATATATATTTGACAGGGAGGAGTGGAAAGAAGACAGGATAGAGAGGATGGAGAAGAGGGAGTTGAGAGTAGGACCAGAACATGAAGGGACCTGCATATGGTATGGAGTATGGACTTTATCTTGAGAGCACTTGGGTTCTATTGAATGATTTTAGTCACCTGAGTGAGGTGATCATATTTGAGCTTTATATGCATTCTGATAGCACTTGGAGGATGGATGACAAATAGGAGGTCTAGAGACAAGTTTCATTGGCCCAAATGAGAAACAGTGGCTTGAATGGCATTGGTTCAGAGTAATGGACAGAACTGGTGCATCTGACTTATAGTCAGGCAGTAGAATCCATAGACTGAATGACTGGTGTTAGAAAGCAAATGAGAGAAATCTCAGTTGGTTCTCAGGATAATGGCTTCTTTTGTACTGAGGAAATTTGTTGAATCAGCAGAGAAAGTCTCCCATTCACTTCTAGGTAAGGGCTTCATGTACCATGAGTAGGGATCAATAGCTAGAGTTCAAACTACATTTCAAGTATACCTATATATTGTTTTTGAAATTGCTTTGCATATAAAAATGAGGGGTACAAAAAGATGTCTATTTTACAATTGATTATTTTACTGACTTTAAAAACTCCCCCCAAAAATAATTACTTAAAGTATTATTCAGGAATTAATAATATTAAAGAGAGTTATTTAAACTAAGGGAACAAAACTTATTTTTGTAAACATCATTATCCTGAATGAACTGGTGAGAAGTAAATCACTCCTTAAGAAGATATATTTTTTGGCTGGGTGTGGTGGCTTACACCTGTAATCCCAGTACTTTGGGAGGCCGAGGCAGGTGGATCATGAGGTTAGGAGTTCGAGACCAGTCTGGCCAAATAGTGAAATCCTGTCCCTACTAGAAATACAAAAAATTAGCCAGTGTGATGGTATGCACCTGTAATCTCAGCTACTTGGGAGGCTGAGGCAAGAGAATCATGTAAACCCTGGAGGTGGAGGTTACAGTGAGTTGAGATCTTGCCATTGCACTCCAGCCCAAGCAACAGTGTGAGACTCTGTCTCAAACAAAAGAAAAAAAAGAAGATATACTTTTAAGAATCTATTCTTAGGATGTGTTCTCTCTTAAAAGAGCTCTACACACCTAGACTACATCTCAGAAACACCAAAGGGGGATAAAAAACACAATTTGCAGACTCCGTAGTTTTACCAAGCTTTTGTTTTCTTCTGTTTTGCATAGAAACAACCAATGTAAATGTTAAACGTATTTTGGTTAAAACAGAAGTGTTTTTTTTTTTTTAAGGACCGAAATAGCCTTACAACGCTATGAATTCAATCTTGACTCTCATCAGATGTGATTTTGTACAAAGTCACTTTCATTGTAGGATGCTCTTCCTTCATTGAAACGAGTATAACAAGTTGTATTGTCCATTGGATGAAACAAAATACATGAAGATACTTTAAACTACAAAGTGTATAGTATGCCTTTTTTCCATTGTGAATACAGGTCAGAATCAGGACATTTGAAAAGCAACGAAAATGAGCAAATATTTATCTGTGAACATGGAGGAATAGATAAGGAGCCACAGTGTTTCTTTTCTCTCCCAGGTTAGGAAGGCTGTCCATTGCCTCCATGGTCCTGAGCACATCATCAAGGTCATCTGCTTGGGAAGAGCAGCGGTATAAAATTTTAGAAAGCATCTGTTTTGGTGCAGAGTATTTCACTGTAAAAAGCAGTATGTGCTATCTTAAGAAAGCTTTTTTGAATGTGTTTAAAGTCTCCTAAATTTCCTGCATATAAATGTTGAATACCTCCAACATGTCAGTCAATCCTGTTTTCCAGTTAACTTAGAATAAAATGATAATGAACTTGCATTTAGCCAGCATCTTTCACAGAGTGAGCATAATTAGACTTGGAAAAAATCTATTAGGATATCCAATTTCATCTCTCTGCCCAGAGAGAACTATTTCTCCTGAGAGTTCCCTATTACTGTGTCCTGACTTGTTTTAAAAGTCTCAAGGGAAGAAATATTTACTACATTCTTGGATTATTTAATTATAGGCTTAAGGGGAAGTAACACCAGTCGAAGAATCAGGAAACATGGATTTGATTTTTGATTTTGTCATTTACTAGTTTGTGACTTTGACCCAGACACTAGTCTCTTTAAGTCTTAATGTACAAAATGGTGTCAAAGTTTTCTATATCACAGGGTTGTGGTAAAATCAAGAGAAAAAACACATACAAAAGGACAGATACAAAGCTTGGAACATTAGAGTCCCTTGATAAATATGATTTCTTTCTTTGGTAATTTCCTCTACTAACTATTCCCACACCTATTCCTCCTATACCCCTTCTCTGTCCTACACTTTTCCTGAATTAAGTACATGCTTTGAATTTGGTGAAGGATCTTGTTGCTTTTCTTCTTTCTAGTTTCCATGTATTTTCTAGAGCTGCCATAACAAAGTACCACAAACTGAGTGGCTTAAAACAAGAGGTATTCAATTCATCACAGTTCTGGAGGCTGGAAGACTGAAATTAACGTTTCACTGGGGCAGAGCTCCTTCTAAAGGCTCTATGGGAAAGCTGCCCTTGCACTTCCTAGCTTCTGATGGCTCTCAGAAATCTTTTGCATCCCTCGTCTTGTGTCTGGTTCCCTCCCATCTCCAGCTCCATCTTCACATGGCCTTCTTCCCTGCGTGTGTGTGTGTGTGTGTCTCCATGTGTTCGTGCCTCTTCTTACAAAGATGCTAGTCAATTTCATGCTCATCCAAAACCAGTATGACCTCATCTTATGCAATTACATCTGTAAATAGCCTATTTTCAAATAAGGTCCGGTTATGAGGTTCTGGGTGGACATGAACTTTGGGCAACACCATCTATCCTGCATATCCTCAGCAGACCTCCCAATATCATTTTCCACTATAAGATGTAAAGCAAACTCTAAAAAGACCTAACTCTGCTGCTGTGGATATGATCAATAATAAAACTTCCTCTTTTTACTCAACTTGCATTGTTTTCCCAAATATTTTTGAATTAGTTTCATCAGTTAAAAAATAATTACCACTCTGCCCCAGTTGTCTTTATGTTTCTCTGAAGATTCTGAAGATCCTACACATTTGGAGAGAGAAGAAAGGAAAGATGAGAGGAAGGTTCTGAGTGTGTAAACATTCCGAATTTGTTAAATTCCTCTATACCATTTTATAACCTTTGGAATGCAAAGAGGGGGGAAAGTCCCTGTTCTTTCACGTGTTTCTGCTGAGTGACGTAAGCTCCTCACGTAACATCTCTCAAGATTTCCACCCTCTTCTCATACGTAAACTAGGGGAAAAACATAAACAGTGTCCTGCCTGTCACTCATGGTTTTTGATAGGGCAGCATGGCATGACAAGATAATTGTAAAAGATTAAGTGATAGATATGCTTGAATTCTTGTGGAAGAGCATTATTTTTCCTCCTGCTAGATTATAAATGACTTGAGAATTAGTGTCATTTCTTTCTCATACTTGTTCTTCCTCCTCTATTCTTTTTTTCTTTTTCCTAGAGCAACCTATTAATGTCAATATTAAAAGCTTATCAGCTAGCCATATGCAGAAAGTTGAAACTGTATCCCTTCCTTACTTACACCTTATACAAAAGTTAACTCCAGATGAATTAAAGATTTAAACCTAAGACCTAACACCATAAAAACCCTAGAAGAAAACCTAGGCAATACCATTTAGGAAACAGGCATGGACAAGGACTTCATTACTAAAACACCAAAAGCAATGACAACAAAAGCTAAAATAGACAAATGAGATCTAATTAAACTTAAGAGCTTCTGCACAGCAAAAGAAACTACAATTAGAGTGAATAGGCAACCAACCGAATGGGAAAAAATTTTTGCAACCTACCCATCCGACAAAGGGCTAATATCTAGAATCTATAAAGAACTTAAACAAATTTACAAGAAAAAAACAACCCCATCAAAAAATGGGAGAAAGACATGAACAGACACTTCAAAAGAAGACATTTATGCAGCCAACAAACATATGAAGAAAAGCTCATTATCAGTGGTCATAGGAAAAATGCAAATCAAAACCAAATTGAGATATCATCTCATGCCAGTTAGAATGGTGATCATTAAAACATCTGGAGACAACAGATGCTGGAGAGGATGTGGAGAAATAGGAACACTTTTACACTGTTGGTGGGAGTGTAAATTAGTTCAACCATGTGGAGGACTGTGTGGCAATTTCTCAAGCATCTAGAAATAGAACTACAATTTGACCCAGCAATCCCATTACTGGGTATATACCCAAAGGTTTATAAATCATTCTATTATAAAGACACATGCACACATATGTTTATTGCGGCACTGTTTACAATAGCAAAGATTTGGAACCAACCTAAATGCCCATCAATGATAGACGGGATAAAGAAAATGTGGCACATACATACCACGGAATAATAAGCAGCTATTAAAAAGGATGAGTTCATGTCCTTTGCAGGGACATGGATGAAGCTGGAAATGATCATTCTCAGCAAACTGACACAAGAACAGAAAACCGAACACCACATGTTCTCACTCAAAAGTAGGTGTTGAACAATGAGAATACTTGGACATAGGGAAGGGAATATCACATACCAGGGCCTGTCAGGGAGTGAGGGTGTTGGGGGAGGGATAGCAGGGGGTGGAGGGATGAGGGAGGGATAACATTAGGAGAAATACCTAATGTAGATGACGGGAGATGGATGCAGCAAAGCACCATGGCATGTGTATAGCTATGTAACAAACCTGAATGTTCTGCACATGTACCCCAGAACTTAAAGTATAATAGAAATAAATTAATTAAAAAAGAAATTTTAAAAAGAAGTTTACCTATTTGGGGAATTCAACTTATATAAAATTAAATTAAATTTCTACTTTCCCAAATTTTGTGTTTTAACTCTGTCAACACATATGCATGGAAATATTTTTTCACAAGTTTTAGAATTTTTTCTCATTTTTTTAATGTGCCAAATGTCCTTTTACCCTTTTTCAATATGAATAGCCAAAATCATTATTTATTTGCAATAAAAACTGCCCTAAATAAATTGGTGTCTGTTTCTTATGAAACAACTATAAGAAATGACGATTGTATATAAAGCTCTTGTTTTGTAATAACAGGTAAATATAAAATATCCTGCTGATCCTGTTTCCACCTCCCAATCTCAGAGAAATGTTGCATTAGCATTTCTTTCTTTCTTTCTTTCCTTTTTTTTTTTTTTAAGAGGGAGTCTTGCTGTTGTTGGCCAGGGCTGAAGTGCAATCATGCCACCTCGGCTCACTGCTAACACTGGGTTCCAGCAATTCTCCTGCCTCAGCCTCCACTGAGTAGCTAAGAGTAGCTGAGAGTAGCTGAGACTGCAGTTGCCTGCCACTTTGCCTGGCTAATTTTTGTATTTTTACCAGAGACAGGTTTTCACCATGTTGGCCAGGCTGGTCTTGAACTCCTAACCTCAGGTGATCCACCCCCCTGGGCCTTCCAAAGTGTAAGGCCGGTAGCCTCACCAAGAGCCAGATGGACAACACCTACCCCCTCTCCATGTCTGATAACAGCGTTATCCGTCCAGACGCATTACTCAGCATCTGGCTTCCTCATACGGGCTCCCCACTCGCACTTCTGCATTCCACCCCTACCCCTACACTCAGCACTAAATCATCTACCCAGCTCCGCCAAAATTCAAAAATCCCACCAAAAGCCTGCCCAATGGTTGTCCGACACAGATGCCCTTGGCCAGCCCACCTATCAGTAGCCCCTCCTGGTTACCAATGGTAGCCCACCACCTCAGTACCCAGTCCCCTTGAGACCAATACAATCACCTATGCTTTGTTTCCCCAGTGACCAATCAATTGCCTTTACTCCCTATAAAACCCCACGCCCAGAAAAGCCTGGCATGACTTCTCTGGTCCCTTCTCTGGGCCACAGAACCTTGCCCAAGAGCTGAATAAACTGAAATCTGATTTTTCTTATACTGGCCTCAGTTTCCTTATTTTAAGTTCGACAATAAGCCTTACACAAAGTGCTGTGATTACAGGTGTGAGCCACCCAGCCTGGCCCACATTAGCATTTCAATCCAATCATTTGGTGGGATCCACAAGGTCTTAAGTCAATGCAAACAAAAACACAAAAAGATAATGTTAAAACCAGAGAAAAGAAAAACAGGCTGATTTTATTATTTGTTAGCATGAAATATTGTGGTAAGCTTAATATTTTCTATCACCAATTCATATGGATGAATATATTCATGAGCATGTGATTTTGTTATTCTCAAATAAGTAGTCAAGGTGATAGGGTCATTCACTTTAGACAAGAAGAAGAATCAGCCTCACTTCGTCATTGATTTGACAACATTTGGACCTATCTCCTCTTTTATTTCTCATTTTTCTTGAGTAAATTAAACAATTCATTTATCTGTGATAATTCAAACTTTCTCCCCTCTGCCTTCTTTCTTTCAACCTTGAGTCTGGGGCCCTTGCAAGGGATAGAGTTCTTTGAAAGTTTTCATATGTATGGAATTATTTTTTAAATGAGAAACATACATGGTCATTTTCCCTCAGCCATACTTTAATAAAGGTTACTATTACTTATCTTTTTTAAAAAAAAAAAAGTGTAGGGGGGTAGCTCATGTATTGATTCTGTTTTTACTGGCATGTAACTCCATCTCTCTACCACTAGTTTTCTAGTCTATAAATGGGGCTTAATACCAAGTTCATATGGACTTTAGGAGGATTAAAGTGAGGCACTTGGGCACTGTAGAGACAGGAAGATGTTTATGGAAATGCTTTCTTAATTGTTGTTTGGTGCCAAAGAAGTTCATTCACTTTCCTGGGCCTCAGTTTCCTTAAACATAAAGTGAAAATAACACCCACTTTATGGATGAGAAGACAAATAATATACTTAAATGTTTTCTGAGAATGCAGAATTATTTTGATACTAGGTAAAGAACAGAGTTTAAAAACATAAATTCAATTTCTTCAATAAGGTCTACTTATTTTTGGAGGGTGTGGAATTGTGTTTCCTCCCTCAACAATTTGTACTACACTGAACATTTTAAATTTATAGATGCAACTGCTATGATGCTGTCTAAAACTATCTTTAGAAAGAGTTGTACTTTTAAAATACATTTTTTAAAGCAAACAACACAGAAATTTTGTCTCCAGGAAATGTTAAATTTGAAACATTATTCATTATCTCTATGGCCCCTGGTAGTTTCTGTAGCAGGGGAAGCAACAGAAGAATAGAAACATAAAAAAAGAAAAAAGATGAATACACAAAAGGCAGTAGAGAAAGCCAGAGTTATAACGTGAGATAAGTCATAAAATGAAAGTAATAGGTTGCTGGTAATATTAACACAGTTAGTACATACCAGGCTGACTCCTAAGGTTCATGGCTATTACCGTGTAACTACACATTAAAAAACATTTTGTTCAAAACTCATTTCCTGCAGACTCCCTCAAAACATGTGAAGATCCTAACTATTGAACGAAACTCTTTTTATCACAGTTGTGAATATATAAGCCTGGGAGCTTTATGCTTATCATGAACAATTTTGATGCATTAAGCGATCCCAGATCATTCAGTTTGTGACCCACACACAGGTTTGAAAAGTAACTGGGCACAAAATTGCTGAATACATTTCAATTTAGACTAAGTAAGAGCTTGTAAAGAGAAAAATGGCTAAAAAAAAAATTACATAATTAGTGCAGCTCTCCTAAGGAGAGATATGATTATAATAATCATAAATCATTTTTCCTTCATAACTGTAAATAGAGAACAAAGGGAAAATGACAGACTCTCTCTATCAGTTTTCATTCTGGTGATAAAATAGTTTTTGACATGGGTTATTGTCACCCATGACTGTCAGTTTGGAGAAAGTGGAGGAAGAAAAAACATCTTGTTTTAATTTCTGAGAGAAAAAATCATTTTTTAGTAATTGCCACTAATGTTCTTTGACAAGAATGAACTTTTCACACTTTTGATTGCTCCCAGTCTGCTGCTGAAGATGGAATGAAGTAATATCTTTGAACTTTTGTGTACCCATATTCTAATCTTAACAATGAGCTGTTTTAGACATGGACTTTGGCTAAGTTAGGTTTGATGGATTGACTGATTGATTGATTGGTTGACTGATTTTTCCTCTCTACTGTAGGGATCTGGAAGGAAAAAAAGCCATTGGTACAACTGGTCCTACATCATGTTGAGACACTTTTTGATTTCATTGTAAAACAAGAAACATCTTAGAAACTTTATTTGGTCTATAAATATGTTTGTGTATAGGCACAGTTATTTGAAGACAGATGCTTCATATTTGGCAAGAATTTGGTCTTTTGGAGCCATCTACAAAATTGTAATTTTGGATATTTTCCTTCCAAATATTTTCTGGTTGCTTACGTTGATGATCGAATTTTTGTTTAGTAGAGGAGCTGCAGATCCAAGCCACAGTTCCGTCGAGGCAAGGAAGAAACTAAACAGTGAGATGCACTGGTTTCAACAGCAAAGGCCAGCAAGCAAGCAGCAAGGGCACCTCGGCCACTGTGCCAGGGACTAGGGTGCCTTGCCTAGGAACCCTGAGGCTCCTTTCCACCATGATTTCACAGAAGCCCCCCAATTTTTCCCTTATGTTGTTTGTACCCCCCCAACTTCTTTTTTTCAGATAGAAATGTGTTGGGGTCACCCCACATTGAATGGATCCAGCTTTAGGTAATGAACCATGATGGTATTCTCTGGAAAATCTTTTGCTTTTCCTAATACAAGAGACAGATGATCCTGGTTCTATCTCACTACATTCCTGTTCTTCCTGTTTTGAATATGTGCCCAGCCTTCCTGTAACCACGAACCCAAGGCCAAAAGAAATTCAGAAGCACTGATAGTGACATTATTTGAGGACTTATGAAATGCCAAAAGGTGCCCACCTCCTAACTTCATACTTAATATTTAATTTCATAATTGGACACTTGGAGCTGAAGGCTTCCTAAACTGAACATATGAATATTATATTAGGGAGAAAACAGGGGGAGAGGAAATCAATTGGAGATTTATTTTTTTCAAGAGAGAATTCCTTAGAATTACTTGAAATCATTGTTTAACTTGCCATATTGAATTGTTTTACCTGAATTAGAATTTTCTTAGTTGCTTTTTGTTTTGTTTTGTCTTTCTGCCAAAATATTTGGTGGGGACTTGTGAAGAAAACCAGATCAGATATTCCTTTATTTATTGTATTGTTAATTTTTGTAGGTCTATAATAGTTGTACATACTTAGGGGGCAAATGTGATATTTTGATACAAGTATATAATGTGTAATGATCACATCTGGGTAACTGGGATATCTATCAGCCCATTCAATTATCATTTCTTTGTGCTGGAAACATTCAGATCTGCTCTTCTAGTTATTTTGAAATACACAATAAATTATTACTAACCATAGTTACCCTGTTGTGCTACTTAACATTAGATTGTATTCCTTCTAACTGTATTTTTGTATCCGTTAACCAATCCTTCTTTGTCCTCCCCTCACCATTACCCTTCGCAGCCTCTGGTGGCCACCATCTATGAGATCAATTTTTTATTTCCCATGAGTGAGAATATGCAACACTTGTCTTTCTGTGCTTGGCTTATTTCACTTAATATAATGTCCTCCAGTTCCATCCATGTTGTTGCAGATGATAGGATTTCATTCATTTGTATGGCAGAATAGCATTCCATTGTGTATATGTACCATATTTTCTTTATTTGCTTATTTGTTGATGGACTCTTAGGTTGATTCCATATCTAGACTATTGTGAATAGTGCTGTGATAATAAACATGGACATGCAGATACCTTTTTGACATGCTGATTTCTTTTTGTATTTTTTCTTTTGGACATACACCCAGCAGTGGAATGGCTGAATCATATGGTGGTTCTATTTTTAGTGTTTTGAGAAATCACCATACAGTTTTCCATAGTGGCTGTATTAGTTTACAGCCAACAACAGTATATTAGCATTTCCCTTTCTCTACGTTCATACCAGTGTTTTTTTTCTGTCTTTTTGATAATAGCCATTTAGCAGGAGTGAGGTGATATATCATTGTGGTTTATATTTGCATTTCCCTGACAATTTGTGATCATTTTCATATACTTGTTTGCCATTTGCATGTCTTCTTCTTAGAAATATCTATTCAGATCTTTTGCCCATTCTTTAATTGAATTATTTTATTGCTATTGAGTTGTTTTAGTTTCTTATATATTATAGTTATTAAGCCCTTGTCAGATGGATAGTTTGCAAATATATCCTATTTTTGGGTTGTCTCTTCACTTTAGTTGATTGTTTCCTTTGCTGTACAGAAGCTATTTAACTTGATGAAATCCTATTTGTCAATTTTTTCTTTGTTTAGGTGTGCTTTTGAGGTATTAATCAAGAAATTTCCTTGCTGAGAATAATCTCCTGAAGCATTTCCCCAATGTCTTCTTCTAGTAGTGTGATAGTTTTAGGTCTTATATCTAAGCTTTTAATCCATTTTGATTTGATTTTTGTATATGGTGAAAGATAAGGTGCTAGTTTCATTCTACTATATATGGATATTGAGTTTTCCCAGAACCATTTACTGAAGAGACTGTTCCTTTCTCAATACATGTTTCTGGTAACTTTGTCCAAAATGAGCAGACTGTAAATGCATGTATTTATTTCTGGGTTTCTTACTCTGTTCCATTGGTCTATGTGTCAATTTTTCTGCCAGTACTGTGCTATTTTGACTGATAGAGCTTTGTAGTATAATTAGAAATCAGGTAGTGAAATGTCTGCAGCTTTTCTGTTTGTTTTGTTTTGTTTTGTTTTTTGCTCAGGAATGTTTTGGCTATTCTGGGTCTTTTGGGCTTCCATATAAATATCAGGATTTGTGTGTGTGTGTGTGTGTGTGTGTGCGCGCGCATGTGTGTGTGTGTGAGAATGTAACTGGGTTTTTGGTAGGGATTGCAATGAATCTGTAGATTGATTTGGGTAGTATGGACATTTTAACAATACTGATTCTTCTAATTTGTGAACATGGAATATCTTTCTATTTTTTATGTGGGTCCTCAATTTCTTTCATCATTGGTGTATGGTTTTTACTGTAGATATCTTTCACTTCTTTGATTAAATTAATTCCTACGTATTTTTTTCTTTTGTAGCTATTATGAATTAGATTGCTTTCTTGATTTCTTTTTCAGATTGTTTACTGTTGGCATGTTGAAATGCTTCTAATTTTTGCATGTTAATTTTATAGCCTATAAACTTACTGAATTTATCAGTTCTAATAGTTTTTTGATGAACTATTTATGTTTTTCTAAATATAAGATTGATTGTCTATAAACAAGGACAATTTGGCCTCTCCATCTGCAATCTGGATGGTCTTTATTTCAATCTCTTTTATTACTGCTCCAGCTAGAACTTCCAGTACTGTTTTGAATGAGAATGGTAAAAGTGAACATCATTGTCATATAAAGAAATACCAGTGACATTCTTCACAAATTTATTATTGTACAGTTCTGAAGGCCAGGAGTCTGAAATGGTTATTATGGAGTAAAAATAAAGGTGTTGGCTGCATTCCTTCTGAAGGCGCTAGAGGAAAATACATTCCCTAGCCTATTCCAGCTTCTGGAATTTGCCTGCATTCTTTGGCTCATGGCCACTTCCTCCATCTCCAAATCCAGAGATGTACCAACTTCAAATCTCCTTTTTCTCTGAATCTGGGTCTGTCATTATATCTTCTCCCCTTCCTCTGACTTTCCTGCCTCCCTATTTTATTTACTAAGACCTCTGTCTTGTAATCTTCCCATCTCAGATTTTTAACTTAACCAGATATGAAATGTCTTCTTTGCCATGGAAAGTAACATATACACAAGTTCTGGAGATTAGGATGTGGGCATCTTTTGGAGCCATTATTCTGTGTACCACAGCATGAATAGAGCTTAAAGGCACATTTATTTTCGGTACAGTAGAAAGTAGTAGAAAGCAGAAACAGTTTTAGTTGAATCACAATTAAGGTTCCACCACATATGTATTCTATATTTTTAAGTAATTTAATGGACTTTTTATATCTTAAAGATAATCATAGTTTTTATAGGTTTGTCTAAAAGTCTGAAGAATTTTTAATATAATGAAATCATATTAGATGAAGATTAAGTTCTAAATTCATACATAATGTGAAATCATTGCATAATCAAAATTATTCTTTGAAAGATTGAAATATTCCTGAAAATGTACTAGTGTTATTTTTATTGCATTTTGGCTGCAGCTTTTTTTCCCCTCTCTTCACCACACACAGTAGTAGCCAAAGCCTGGAAGACTGATAGAATATATATCAAGAAATTCTAAGACTTCTTCTTCATTTTATTTGTATGTTTATTGGGTTTTCTGAGTATTTGACATAAATTTGCATAAGTTAAAGATGCCTAAAATGGAATTCCACTTTTATTTACAAAATCTGGAATTTGCATCCAGCACACTAAATATGAGTCCTTGTCTTTTGACTGATTATCTGCAAAATCTAAACTATTAAGATATATGTACATATATATGATCGATAGTGATCATGAGTGTACATGTATATATATACACATAGAAAGTTTATTGAGAAATAATTTATATTCTATATTTATTCATTTTAACTGAATTCTACAATTAAATTAACTTTTGATATTCAATACAGTTTTGCCACCATTAGCGTATCATAATTTTAAATATTTTTGTTAACATCCAAAAATTCCTCTTGCAATTTGCAGCCACTCCTTTTCTCATCCCCAGTCTCAGGAAACCACTAACTTACTTTCGATCATTATAGATTTGACCTTGTTACACAAATGGAGTCATGTAGTATGTGGTCTTGTATGTCTGGTTTCTATTACTTAGCACAGATATATTTCAGATGCCCTCCTGTTTTAGCTTGTATCATTACTTTCTTTTACTTGAATAGTATTCCATTTTATGATATAACAGATTTTGTTTATCTAATTACTAAGAAACAGGAATTTGGGTTGTTTTCCATTTTTGACTATTATGAATAATGCTTCTGTAAACATTTACATGCAAGCCTTTGTCTGGACATGTTTTCACTTTCTTGGGTAGATTTTTAGGAGTCAAAATATAGGATCATGATATATTTGTACTTAACTTTTTAAAGACATTGCCGAAATAATTTTTAAAACAGTTGTACTATTTTATATTTCTATCAGCAATGTTAGAAGTGTATTAATCTCTCCACACTGTTGCCAATACTTATTATCTTTTTTATTATAGTAATTCTAGTGGATGTTAAATGGTATATTATTGTGGTCCTGATTTGCATTTCCTACAACACTAATGATGGATGTTGAGATATTTTCATGTGTTTATGAGCCATTCTTATTATTCTAATATTTTGCCCATTTTTAAGTTAGGTACTTTTAAATCATACTTGTAAATTACTGCTTCATCTCAGCAAGCAATAGGATCTAATATTAGTCTTACTGATAAGATGTAGTGCCTCACTTTTAAATTGACATCTGGTACCTGACCTGCAATTAAGCTGATTTTTCCCATTATGTCCCAGTCTCTTTGTTTTGTTTTGTCTTTTGAGGTGGAGTTTCACTCTGT
Source organism: Cheracebus regulus (assembly GCA_963574635.1). Lineage (NCBI taxonomy): Eukaryota > Metazoa > Chordata > Mammalia > Primates > Pitheciidae > Cheracebus > Cheracebus regulus. Next base: position 1,298 of record CAUYQU010020186.1, on the reverse strand, counting down.
CACCCAGGCTGGAGTGCAGTGGTGCCATTTTCGCTTACTGAAACTCCGTCTCCTGGGTTCAAGTGATTCTCCTGCCTCAGCCACCCAAGTAGCTGGAATTACAGGTGTGTGCCACCATGTTCAGCTAATTTTTTTTTTTTTAGTAGAGACAGGGCTTCACTATGTTGGCCAGGCTGGTCTTGAACTCCTGACATCAAGTGATGCACCTACCTCAGTCTCCCAGAGTGCTAGGATTACAGGAGTGAGCCACCATGCCCAGCTACCATTACATTCCAGTCTTGTCCAGTTCTTGTTTCCTGAGTGTTCATTAATTCCCTGGTTCTCCTTTTTGTTTTGTTTTTTTGCTTTTTTTTTTTAAAAGAAGAAGAATAAAAGAGAGAAAGAGAAAGAGAAAGAGAGAGGGGGAGTTTTTTTAAGAGAAAGAAAGAAGAATAAAAGAGAGAAACAGAAAGAGAAAGGGGGAGAGAGAATGAGAATCTTGCTCTATTGCTCAGGATTTCATTTAAATCTATGAAATGCTTATGCAATTACTAAAAAGTGATTTATTTCCTATTATGTGATCACTTTTAGAATGGGTATGATATAATATTTAAAAAATATATATGTTTTGTGGATATAGGGTGGTAAGTTCTGTAAATATTTATCAAATTTGCTTGTTCCAGGTCTGAGTTCAAATCCTATTTTTTTTTCTCTCCATTAGGTTGGTGAATCTTCCTCCATCCCTTTATGTTAAGTCTTTGTGTGTCCTTGCCTATAAGAAAGTTCTGAATACAGCATACTGATGGGTTTTAACTTTTTATTCAGTTTGTCTAACTGTATGTTTTGATTGGGGCATTTAATCCCTTTAAGTTTAGGATTAATATTGATATATGTGAGTTTAATACTGTTATTTGAGGCTAACTGGCTGTTTGCCCGTTAGTTGATGTAAATTCTTCATTGTAATAGTCTTTACTTTTTGGTAAGTTTTTGGGATAACTGATGCTGGTTGTTCCTTTCTGTGCATAGTACTTCTTTCAGAAGTTGTTGTAAAACAGGCCTGGTGGTGATGTAATCTCTGAGTTCTTGCTTGTTTGCAAAAAATTTTATTTTTCCTTCACTTATAAAACTTAGTTTGGCTGGATATGAAATTCTGGGTTGAACGTTTTTTTCTTTAAGGATGTCAAATATTAATCTCCACTCTCTTCTGGCTTGTAGAGTTTCTACTGAGAGATCTGCTGTGAGTCTGATAGGCTTCCCTTTATGGGTAACCTGGCCTTTCTCTCTGGCTGCCCTTAGTATTTTCTCCTTTATTTCAATCC
>CAUYQU010020185.1:0-22320 GCA_963574635.1 Cheracebus regulus | reverse complement strand
TATACATACATGTATGTGTATTTGAATGAATGAGGACATCATTTTCCTCTGTGTAAGGAAATTTACAATTGGAATGAGCTCTTGAGAAGTAGGTAAGCTCAAAACAGGCTACGGATGGCAAGGAAGTGTTTCTTTTTCCATAGATGATGTTAACAGTAGGTTCTAGAAGAATCTGTGATTGTACCCACACTTGAAGCCTTTCTTCTTTAGCCACAAATATATGTTGGCCATGAAAACAGGACAATTGGCCTCAAATAATTTTGATTCCATGTGGTATAGCTGCCTTGATACTTATTAGATATTATTCTCCCTCAATTAAAGGTTTTTTTTTTTTAAGTTAAGTTTTGCAGAAGTGAGTTACCAATATTTTCCAAAAATCTATGAGGAGCTAGGTAGAGGCAAGGGCAAACACCCATGATGGCATGACACTATAAAACCAAGCACCATATATAAGCACCCAAGTGGCATTTGCACAGAACACTCATCCTTTCACAGGGGGCTTACACTTCCTTTTTCAACTGAGCCTCCTAATAACCATGCTGTACGCCTTACACCATCCCTCCAACATTCTTCAAGTATGAGGCACACTGACTAATAACTTGTCAGAGTTGTGACTGTTCTCTCTACTGTTCAAGTACACAAGGCAGAGTAGCAGAGTTATTTGATTGGGCTGAGGGAATTGGTCTCTTCAGTATACAATTAATGAACCAAATCAACAATATCATTTAGGAGTCTCTGGAGGTAGACAGGTAGTTGAGTAGATGATTCTTTGCTTTTCCCTTAGCAATCAAAATTGCCATCCTTCAAAGATTCCTGGCAATAGGATGAGTGAATATCAATATTATTGTTGCTACAATGTCACTATATTATTAATAAACAATTCCTGTGCACTGGGCCTAGGCCAGGCATAAAATCTATGAGTTGTTCTGATAGAAACACAAATTGAGGATGAATGGGAATGACGGACATTTGCTTAGAAAATGTGACTGTCCAGGTTTGAGTCAGTAAGACAGGAGTTATTGCAACAGTAACTGTGGGAATAATGTCTCTCATCTCACATTGTCTTCATTTGTTTCTTTCTGTCAAAAAGGAATAATTCCTATATTGACTTCTACTCGGTTGTTCTAATGCATATTTCACCATCCTAGGTCAAGGCTCAATCCACTTTCTGTGACTTCTGTAAGAAAAACAAACAAACAAAAAAACTGCAGATGATTTCAAACATATGATTACTAGAAATAGTATCAGACATCTATAACACAGATTTTTATTTTATCATACATATTTCAGATTTTTATTTTAAAGAGATATGCAGTTGAAGTCCTCTCACTAACTCTTATCTTTTCTATAGATAACTTGCTTCTGAAGTTAGCATGCATCAGTTTCATGTATGTTTAAAAATTGTACTCCATGTGCAAGTTGCCACAATCTATATATTTTCATTTGTTAGGTTATAAAACTTACAGAGGTAGTCACTTTTGCCACATGTTCATCTGTATTTTCCTTTCTCTAATATATATTTTTCTTGATATTTTCATTTTTATCTTTCTAAAATGCTAGTCTTAGTATGTAAATCCATGGATAAAAGTATTCAGCGTCCTCTTTCTCAAACATGTAGTTTCTCAAGATCAGCAAAAGGTCCCCTGAATGGCCCCTTCCTTCTTGTTCACAGTTCAACCCTTGCTAGTCCCTGCTCCAGACCTGGGAGAAATTGTGAATTTGCCATGTTGCCTGAAACTTATCTTCTTTTATTCAGACTGCTCCTCTTCTTTCACCTTTATTAGCTGCCTAACACCATTTGGCCTTCAAACACGCTTAGCAAGCTCGTCTCTACAAATTCTCCTTGATGTTCTCTGAGTCACAGAATCCTCCATACTTTTATCCAAGCCCTTGACTCACTGGACAATAATCATCTGATTTTGCCATCAAACGGTAAGCTTTATAAGGACAGATAATATGTGAATTACATCCACATCTTTGGCCCTGGGACAAAGAAAGTGCTTAAAAATATTTTGTAGCTAGATAAATGGTCTTCCGTGCTCAGCATATATGATTAAGCCAAAGAATAAAGGATACAATGGGAATGAAATTGCTTTAAAGGGCACAGATTTCAATATAAACACAAGGTTATGCTAATATTGCCAGTGGCAAAAATAACAATAATCTTGTGAAGCAGTATGTCCTTACTGCATTGTGTGGAAATTATTCCATACCTTTTTACCCTCTGCAACTCATAGTGCTATATAAATATCCACAGAATGAGTAGCATGTCTGCAGGGATGCTTTATACTCCTCTGCAATATCACTCATGGACTCTCCAACTGTGAGGGTAATCCTGGGTATAGTTGACACTATCATCTTGTATTTTAAACTAAAACAGTACCTGATATCATGTAATTCTTACTGTATACAAATATATGGAATGATGGTCAATTATGTCTTTCTTCTGATTGGTTATAAATGTTGTGGTATTCTTATGATATTCTCATTAATTACAAAAAAAAAATTCTACGCAACCACCTATTGATATGGAATTTGAAACACAAATTCTTCAGGTATAAACCCAGAAATGGGATTGATGTATGATATGTTAGTTCTCTTTTTAGTTTTTAGAGGAACCATCCGACTGTCTTCCAAAATGGCTGTACTAATTTCTATTAGCACCAACAAGGTACATAGGTTCCCTTTTCTCCACATATTCTCCAACACTTGTTATCTTTTGCCTTTTTGATATTAGCAGTTCTAGCAGGTGTAAGGTTATTTAACTGTGGTTTTAATTTACATCTGTCTTATTATTAGTCCTGTTGAGCATTTTAAAAATATTTCTCTTAGCCATTTTTATGTCTTCTTTTAAGAAATGTCTATTTAAGACCCATCCTTCTTAATCAAATTATTTTCTCTCTGTAGAGTTGTATTAGTTCTTTATATATTTTGGATATTAATCCTTCATCATATGTACGACATGCAAAGCTTTTTCCTCCATCTGTAGGTTGTATTTTTACTCTTAATTGTTTCCTTTGATGTGCAGAAGCTTTTTATTTTGATGTAATCCCATCATCTATGTTTGTTTTTCTTGCCTGTGCTTTTGAGGTCAAGTAAGAGATATAATTGCCCAGACCAATGTTGTGTGACTTTTTTTCTGATATTTTCCTTAGAAGTTTGGTAATTTTGAGTCTTATGTTTAAGTCTTCAAACCTGCACTTTTATCCTTTGTTGCATGATGTTGCAGGTAAGACTCATGACTACATTTCTCTTTTGCCAGTGACTTCCTGTTTGGCTCTGCTAATAAAGGAGGTGGAGACAGCCTGCTTCCTATTTCTGAGAGGATCACATCATCCTTGCCTCTCCACTTTGGTGCCTATCTTTCATAACATAAATAGTGGAACAATTCAATTTGCAGTTTTTCCAACACTTGTTGAACTAATGTAATTGTACATCCTTAGAGACCACTCCCCCTCATCAGAGGTCTTATGTCCATGTGACCTTTTGAAGACATTAGCCCAAATCTAGCTCATTTTTAGAAACCTGAATTTCAGTGGTATAGGACCCTTATTCCAGACTTCTAAACTTGAATAATGAATAGTCCCAGCTTCTTCACTTTTTTTAGCCAGAGTTTACCCTGCCTAGACCTTTCTTGATAGAGAAATTGGTAATAGGTAATAGATAATAGAGAAATTGGAAATATGAGATTTGGGAATTGGTTTAATGTTGAGCTGGGCAAACGATTTCTGTAAAGAGCATACCATAAAGTTACTGTCCTAATTACTATTAACTACTCATGAGAAAAGAAATAGCCACTATGCAAACAAGTGGAGTGGTCAGGTTTGACCCAAAGCCTATCCTTTGTGAGACCTGTTTAGTAGAAAAAAATCCAGACTGGAATCTGGATTTAGCCACTCCAGGCCTGACTCTCTTGTAAACAAGGTAGCTTCTCTATCTATAGGGACATCACATGCCAGCAATCTTCAAATTCTTCCTCTCAAAAACAGGCCATTGAGATTGGTTATTTCCAAACTCTTCTCAATCTCTGTAATTCTATGAATGTAAGAATATTACATATAACTTCATTATGTTGTCTTGAGTAAAATTTGGCATAAAAATAGTTGTGGCAATTGACTGATAGAATAATGACAGCATAAAAAGTTCCTCTGATCTGTTTTTCAGCCAAATTGATAAAAATCATCAAAAAATAGCAACTTAGAGTCTCTGAAATGGCCTTGAGAGTAAGCAGAAAATGAAACAAATGCCTACTCAAGAGAATCTACTAAATTCCATATGAATAGAAAGAGTCTGTGCTATTTGATCCAAGACAAGAAAATATTTGAAAACTCACAAATATGTGAAACTTGTAAAATAGACTCCCAAATCACTAATGGATAAAAAAAGAAATCAAAATAAAAAATAAAACTCCTTAAGGTAAATAAAAATGATGATGCAACCCTCTAAACTTGAGATGCAGCTAAATCAACCTTCAGGTGGAAATTTATAGTTTAAAGTGCCTACAGTAAAAAAGATGAAAGATCTCAAACCAATCATATGACATTCCAACTTAAGACACTGGAAAACCTTTGTCTTACAACTAGGCATGGAAGGAACATACCTCAAAATAATAAAGGGCATATACAACAAATCCACTGCCAACATCATAATGAATGGGGAAAAGTTAAAAGCATTCCTTCTAAGAACTAGAACAAGACAATGATGCCCACTGTCACTGCTTCTATTCAAAATACTACTGAAAGTTCTAGCAAGAGCAATCAGACAAAAGAAGACAGAAAGGACATCTAAATTGGGAATGAGGAATTAAACCTATCTGTTTTCTAGTGATGTGATTGTAACCTAGAAAACAGTAAAGACTCCTCCAAAAGACTCCTAGATTTGATACACAAATTCAGTAAAGTCTCAGGTTACAAAATAAATGTACAAAAATCAGTAGCACTGCTATATACTGACAATGAGCAAGCTGAGAATAAAATCAAAACTTTATTTCTTTCACAACAGCTGCAACAAAAAAAGAAAAAAGAAAAGAAAATACCTAAGAATATACTTAACCAAGGGTAAAAAAAAACTCTATAAAGAGAAGTACAAAACACTGTTGAAAAAAATCAGAGATGACACAAACAAATGAAAATATCCATGCTTATAGGTTGGAAGAATCAGTATCATGAAAATGACCATATTGTCCAAAGCAATCTGTAGATTCAATGCAATTCTTATCAAAATATCAATGCCATTTTTCAAAGAATTAGAAACAAAATTCTACAATTCATATAGAACCAAAAAAGAGCCTAAATAAAGCAACAGTTAAGAAAACAAATCTAGAGGCATGACATTACCCAACTTCAAAGTATAATACAAGAATATCATAACCAAAACAGCATGGCATTTGTATAAAAGTAGATACATAGACCAATGGAACAGAATAGAGAATCCAGAAATAAAGCCAAATAATTAAAACCAGCTGATCTTTGACAAAACATATAAAAACAGGAATTGAGGAAAGGACACCATGTTCAATCAATGATGCCTGGAAAACTGGAGAGTCACATGTAAAAGAATGAAATTGGATCCTGTCTCTTGCTATATTAAACTCAAGATGGATCAAAGACTTAAAACTAAGACTGGAAACCTTAAAAATGCTGGAAGAAAACTTAGGAAAAACTATCTGGACATTGGCCTAGACAAAGAATTTATGACTAAGACTGCAAAAGCAAATGCAATAAAAACAAAAATAATTAATGAGACCTACTGTTTGGACTCAGTGGCTCATGCCTGTAATCCCAGCACTTTGGGAGGCCAAGGCGGGCAGATCACGTGAGGTCAGGAGTTTGAGACCAGCCTGACCAACATGGAGAACCCCCATCTCTACTAAAAATACAAAATTAGCCGGGTGTCGTGGCACATGCCTGTAATCCAAGTTACTTGGGAGGCTGAGGCATAAGAATCGCTTGAACCCAGGAAGTGGAGGTTGCGGTGAGCCTAGATCATGCCATTGCACTCTAGCCTGGGGAACAAGAATGAAACCCTGTCTCAAAACAAACAAAACAAAAACAAAAACAAAAACAAAAAAACCAACCAAATAAATAAATAAATGGGACCTATTTAAACTAAAAAACTTTTGCACAGCAAAATAAATAATCATCAGAGTAAACTGACAGCTTACAGAATGGGAAAAATATGTTTGCACACTGTGCATCTGCCAAAAAAGTAATATCTGCAAGGAACTGCAAGAATCTGCAAGGAATGCAAACAAATCAGCAAAAAAATGAAAACAAATAATCCCATTAGAAAGTGGACAAATTGCATGAAAAGAAAGCACTTCAAAGAAGATTTCCAAATGGCTAGCAAGCAAAGAAAGATGTTCAACATCACTAATCATTCTGGAAATGCAAATTAAAGCCACTGTGGGATGCCACCTTACTCCAGCCAGAATGTCCATTATTAAAAAGTCAAAAACAATAGCTGTAGCATAGATGAGGTCAAAAGGGAATGCTTATACACTGATTTTGGGAGGTAAATTAGTACAGGCTTTATGGAAAATGGTATGAAGATTTCTCAACCAAAAGTTTCTCTAATATTTGATCTAGTAATCTCACTAGGGGTACCCACCCAGAGGAAAATAAGTCATTCTATCAAAAGACAACTGTACATGTATATTTATCACAGGACTATTCACAACTGGTAAGATGTGAAACAAACTTAAATGCTCATCAACCAATGAATGGATAAAAAAAATGTGCTATGCTAATTGAAACAGTGTGATACTGGCAAAAGCATAGAGCAATGGATAAAAACGAGAGCCTGGAAATAAACTTTTACAACTGATTTTGACAAAAGTGCCAGGAATAGTCAAAGAAGAAAATAATATTTTTCTCAACAAATGGTCCTGAAACAATGGAGTAGCCATATACAAATGAATGAAAATAAATTTTTACTTTACATCATATAAAAATGAACTCAAATGGATTAAATAACAAAATTTTAGAACTAAAATTATACAATTATTTGAAAAAATTATGAGGGTTTATCAACATGACCTTTACTTGAGCAATGGATTCTTAGATATGAATACAAACATAGAAGAAACAAAAAAATTGAACATCATTGAATTACAAATTTTGTGTTGTAAAAGATATTATCAAGGAAGAGAAATTCACAATATACAGAATTTTTAAAAATTACAAAATCACGCATTTGATAAAGAGACGTATATCTCAAATATGTGAAAAACTCATATAACTCATTGATCAAAAGATAGTTCAACTTAAAAACATGCAAAAGATCTGAATAAATATTTCTCCCAAGAAGATAAACAAATGGCCAAGAAATACAGGAAAAGATATTTGACATTATTAGTCATCGGGGAGGCACAAAAAAAAACTCACAAAGGAATACCACTTCACCTTCACTATTGTGGTTGGAATCAAGAGGTCAGATAATTACAACTATTGGTAAGGATGTGGACAAAGTAAAACTCTTATTGCTAGTGGAAACATGAAATGGTGCAGCCATTTTTGCAAGCTGTTGGCAGTGCCTCAAAAAACTAAGTATTTTTTCCATACGAACTAGCAATTCCATTCCTATAGAACACTCCTCCCAAGAAGAGTAAAAACATAATGTCTACACAAACACTTTTACACAAATTGTAATGCAGTATGAGTAATTGTCACAAGTTGGAAACAATTCAAATGTCCATTAATGAATAGATTTTAAAAATATGGTATGTTCATGCAATGTAATATTATTTGGCCATAAAAATGATGAAGTACTGATCCATGAGACACTTGGATGAACCTTGAAAATGTGATACTACAAGAAAGCCAGACACAGAAAAAATCACCTATTGTATCATTCCATTTATGTGAAATGTCCAGAATAGACAACTTTAGAGCTAAGGAAAGTACATTGGTAGTTGTTGGGTGATTATATGGGGTGCGGTAATGGGGGTGTAGCAGAAGAATATATTTTGAGGTGATAAAAATGTTTTAAATTTGTGGTGATGGTTGCACATCTCGGTAATTATGCTGAAAAATCATTGGATTATGTATTTTAAATGGGTGAATTGTATGGCATGTGAAATACATTGCAATAAAGCTGTTTGAAAAGAGCTGTGTGAGGATCTAGATAGGGACCTGAGCAAATGGAGTTATCTTAAATCACTGGGTGTTTGATTAGCTGATGTAGCTAGTATACTCTTTGAATTCAGATAACTTTTATACTTCACAAGAATCAAAGAGGGAATGGGTTTAGAGTATCTAGGAGGTGTCAATTGGATTCTCTAAAGTGGTATTTGATCTGGATGGTGACTGATAGAGATAAAGGTTGGGCACAGGAGTGCCTCCTTTTTAACTTGCAACACATCAAATAGCTAATTATATGGGCTTCTTGGGTTCTGTTGCATGAAATAAGGGACCCTCATTCATTTAACTTGGCTGCAGACATCTGCAGGCTCAGGCAGTCTTGGCTAAGTCCTGGTCAGAGGCTTTGTGACCTGCTGGAGGGAGCACTGATTGATGTTGCCATCTTTTCCTCATACTGAGAAAACTGACATATGTCTGCCCTCACACCAGCTGAACTTTTTCTGTAGTTACCCCCGTCAAGTTTTAATAGACTGCAGTATTTGCAGTATTTGTGAAATCTTGTGAGCTGAGACTTATTTCTCCCCAAGCATTAGTTAAGCAAAACGGTCTACTTTGCTTCCCTTTCCTATTTGTGTCTCCACTGCCCTGGACATTTCCATTAACTCTGACTTATAAGACATCAGCTGCTTTTCTCCAGGCTTAAATTTTCTTATAACCTAGGAAAATCTGGGCAGCAGTTCCATTCTGGAAACCTAATTGGTGCACAAAATGCACTCTGAAATCCTTTAACCAATCTCCAAGACATAAAACAGTCTAGGAGTGGGGGCCAATAGGTTCTAAGGACAGGGACTTGGTTTTAGTGATGGTCTCTGAAGTGCTCAGGAGAATCACTGGCTCATGCCAGACTCTTAATGAATCATGAATGTGGTCGCCAACAGAACTGAGATAGCATCTAATACTTGACAAGGAAAGGAAGGGGTTGTTCAGAGGCAAGCAGAGCAAGTGTTAGCAGAATGCTGGAGTTCCACATCACAGCTGCATGATTTCTCTATAGGTAAATGACTGTGGGACCCTTGGATGTAATTACCAAACAATTTCCATGCCAAACTCTTCACTGTCTTTACTTTTCCTAAAATACTGGACTTACCTTTAGCTGCAGAAATCCGTCTATGAGACATTCTACTTTGTGTTATGCCTTAACATTAATTTCTTATCCTGTTGTGGAGTCTTGGATTGTATAGCTATAGACATTTAAAAATCAATCCATAAATGAACAAGAATACTGATATTTAAAAAAAACATAATTGCTTTTATAATTTAAGAATATGGTGTTTTGTCTCAGATGTATCCGAACTAGGAAAACAATGTGTGGGGATAAACTGAGACGTGGTTGTTTTGGGATTTCTTTTCCACCGAACAAATTAGTATAAATCTGAAGTTGATGAAGTAATTCATTAAGCATCAACTCTAATCTAAAATTCCAAATTTTAGAGTTTAAAATTCTGACTGTAAATCCAAACCTCACAGTCTATTTTCTCAGTTCTAATATAGGAAGGGTGATCAAAATTACCTCGTTTAAGCTCTGGACTTCCAAGCCTCTGTGATTCTGGCTTGACAGGTATTGTTATGTAATGGTAGAGAATGCTCACTCTGGAGTTAGACATATGTTGAGTGAAACTCTGGCTCCACTATTTCCTTGCTGATCAATGAAGTTGAGAAGTTGTCTGGCTTTTCTGCATCCAAGTGTTGCATCTGCAGTATGGAAGGACAATTAGGTCCCTCTGCATAAGGTAGGTGTGTGAATTAAATGGAAAATGAAGGTAAATCATTTAGCACAATTCCTAGCACATATAAAAAATTTCATCAAATGCAAGCTACCATTAGTATCATTTCTTGAGAAAATGTTGAAAAGGCCTTTTACTTAATGTATAAAATGTCATATGACTATTATAGATTGTGAGAGTGGTAGATCATGAGAAATCTAATGAATAGATTTTAAAACATGGTGTGTTCATGCAGTGAAATAAAGTGCTCACATTTTTGGTTGAAATGCTAATTTTGACTATAGAGAATATTTGTTTCTCATTAAGGAAATTGCTTAATATAAAGTGCAGAAGAAAAATTTAAACAACATTTTAAAAAGGAGAAACTCACAACCTGCACTATGTCACTGTGAATATTTTGGCAAAATATTTTCAGCAGCCTCTCTCCATGCTTTTTTGTGTTTTACAATTTTTATTACCCTTAACATATAATTTTAAAATCCTGTGTTTTCACTTAATTCACTGTTTATTTCCAAAATCTTCATATATATATATATATATATATTTATATTTGCTAATGAACTTTTACATACATACATAAATATGTATATATGTACATATACTGTATATATACATATACATACATACACATACTGTGTATATATATATTAGAACTGCTGGTGATTACTGTAGATGGGAGAGCATAGGGCATTGTGATTAATGATGCATTACTTATACTGACTAGCTATTGTTGGGGTAAGATCCTGGCTCTGCAAATTTCTACTAGTGAAGATTCATGACTTGCAACTCTCTGAAGTCCAGTCTTCTCAAACTAAGATGTGGATACTATACTATTCTAAATTTGTAGGATTCGTGGTCTGTTTAAATAAAATAGTGAATTTAAAGCATTTAGAATAATGTACGATTGATAGAACTTTTTCAATAAATAAGAGTCATTTTTATTATCAGGATTTAAATAGCCATACCCTCTCTTACACATTTATGCCTCCTCCTCTCCCTCATGTGCTTTCGAACTCATTAATTGGCAACATGATGACAATCTTGTCACATGATGCCTTTTTACAATTTAGGTGTTTTTTTTTTGAGATCCCAAGAATTTTCAAAACTCTAATACACATTGTAAGATGTGTAAAATGTAAGATTATTATTTTACAATGGAGGAACCAAAGAACCAACAATAGCTAGTTTTCCCAGTGTCACATAGCCAGTGTGACACACAACTAATAAGGTGTGGTCACGGACCTGAGCCTCTTGACTTCCATTTTTTTATTTATTCCATGTAGCCTTTCCTGTATACCCGTGGTAGAAGGGCAGATGATTTTTCTTCATTTCCTGCATACTCATAACAGCCAAACACATTCAGTTGAGGAAAAATATATTCACATATGCACACAAATATCTCACACCCACATAAATGAGTAAAAGATGTAAACACTTGCCAACTCCTTTCAGGGTAAAAATACCTAAAGCATTGAGATTTGAGGAAAAATGCTACGCTTTGTTTTGTTATAGGGCCCAATAATAGTAGAAAACAAAGAAGGTCTGGATTAAATCAATGAGGAAAAGAGGGGAACCACAATGAAAGATGGGAGAAAACAAAGAGAACTATGTCTAAGAATTCAGCCCACCCATTGGGTTTTATGTTTCTATTCAAACAACTGTTCAATTTAGTTAAGTAAGTCAATCCATCTGGATTTACAATTGAAATGATTTATTTCTGTTTGTTTAGCAATCAGATTGGCAGTAGGTGATTAGAGGAGTCCTTAAAAGAGCTGGCAAGTCCATGGTGACTGAAGATGTGGAGTCAGTACAAGAAATCTGTTGGCAATCAGAATCTAGAGAACAGGGTAACCCTCATGGCGGAGTGGTCAGTATCAGACATTTATCCAACCATTCTCAATGATGAAGGCCCCTGCAAAGGCCACATTTGACTAGCTGGCTATTTTCCTCTAGCAAAGCAGCCACATGGGAAGATCAATTTAAAATCCCCTGGCTACAGAAAGAAGGTACCCGAGTGGCAGATTCCATACTGTCCATGAATGTCCACTCATCTCAATTTCTTTTTTCCTACTAAGTAATATATTTTCTAATTACTACTACTTGATTACATTAAGTAATTGATTAAGTATAAAATACAATTCTTATCATAGTAGTCATAAGATCATGTTAATCTTACAATGTCAGCATTCTATTCCTGGACATGGAGTGGGACAGAGATGGCCAAAATTGTGATATCAGAGCAAATTGTCAATGTCATCTTATGCTGAATGAAGGTAAACTTCCTCAACCTCCAAAAGAAAAATTCAGCCTCCCTCCAAAATGGCTACAAATATCAAATAAAAAGTAATAAGTAAACATCCGATACAGTACATATTAAAAAATATTCGAGTAAATGAGTATTGAATTCCTTGAAGGAAATAAAAATGATTTGAAGACTTATAAGAAGTTGTTTTAATACCTTGAAACCAAACTGATTACATTTGAAACTGTTTTAGTAATAATAATCACAAGAATAGTACTACGTTTTTTGAACACTTACTAGATGATAGGCCTTCCTTTAAGTATTTTACATGCATTATCAATTTTACTCTTCACAGTAACCCAAAAATACTCAGGGGCAGGTATATGCTTGTTCTCACCTTCAGACCACAAAGTTGTTGCACATATAGTTTCTTTAACTTGCACAACATTACACAGTCCTTAGTGGCAGAGCCAGAATCACAACTCAGGCATCATACTCCACAGTGTATCCTCCTACCTACCTTGCCATTGTGGCAATCAGGATGAATAAGTTATGTTTCAATAACAATTAGCCTCAAAACCTCAGTGGATTAAAGCAAAATGTATTTCTTGCTCATATTATACATCAATTTTGGGGCACACAGGGGCCTGCTCCACAATTGCCTCACACAAGGCCTCTGCCATCTTTAACTAAATGAGAAAGGGATGTGGGAAATCGAACATTAGCTTTAATGCTACTAATACGTAACAAATATTACATCAGCTCACATTTCAGTAGCCCAGGCGACTCACATGGTCATGCCTGCCTTCAAGGCAGTGGCAAATATAATTCACTGTGTCTCTGGATGATACTGGAATAATGGTGAAGAACCCTACTGACTTCAACACTAGGCTTAGCACATACACATAGATGTATACAAAAATATTTGCATGCATTCAAAAGTGTACAAACCCATTCCAAAGCTCTGTGTATATTGTGCCAGCACAGCGAAGCAAGCTGAAAAATGTCAGCCAATGATATTTCTTTCCTTCCCTCCCTCCCTCCCTCCCTCTCTTCCTTCCTCCCTCCCTTCTTTCCTTCCTTCTCAACAAATTGATCTTTACTGAGAATCAATTTTGTGCTAATGACTCTAAGGACTATATGATAAATTACTTATACAACATGTCTTTTTTTCACTAAATATCAATTTGGACACATAGCAGGTAAAATCCCAATAGTATGATGTAGAGTAACTCTAACATCAAATTCTGATAGCCAAATTAGACTGTAGCCTGTCAGCAAAATCTTACTAAGGAGCATGATAAATGTATTTTTCCATTGATCTACAGATATTCAAATATATTAAAATAATTGGATACATTTGTCCAATTTTCATCCAAATAGAATGGTTAGATTGATTTTCTTCTAGGTCACTTAGAAATCAATATAATTATATGTAAAGTCCATGATACATCACCTTTATGTAAACCAGATGTCAATTGCTTGATGACTCCAAATTTGCAGTCTGTTCTTTAATAATATTTTTTTGAGACGGAGTGTTGCTGTCACCCAGGCTGCAGTGCAATGGTGCGATCTCAGCCTGCTGCAACCTCTGCCTCCAAGGTTTAAGTGATTCTCATGCCTCAGCCTCCTGAGTAGCTGGTATTACAGGCGCACACCACCACGCTCAGTTAATTTTTGTATTTTTAGTAGAGACGAGGTTTCACCATGTTGCTCAGGTTGGTATTGAATTCCTGGTCTCAGGTGATCCACCATCCTCGGACTCCCAAAGTTCTGGGGTGACAGGTGTGAGCCACTGCGCCTAGCCCCTTTAATATTTTTAAAGAGTCTCTCACCTTAGGTTATGTGAAAAATCCAGTACACCACTGAATATTTTACATGATTTGTAGGGAAGAGATAAATTCTTATATTCCTCCAGGGAACTTCATTTTCCAAATTTCTACTTTCGATTGCTTTTGTTACATTTTATGCATGAGAGGCCTGTAAGCCCTAAGACAGTTACTGACTCTTTTTCCACAATCAATCTCAAACTCTGTTCTTCAATAGTCAGGAGTGTGCTAGACTTTTACTGAAAATTTATGTTAAAAATAAGGAGTCAGGATCATCTGGAGCACATCAGAAAACTGCATTATTTTATATTTCTTGGATTATTTTTTGTTTAACATTTTTGTTTTTGGCACAGGAAAGCAGAGCTCTAGCAGGAAACAGTGTGCATACCTAAATCGTGGACATCTGTGTTCTTGAGAACTTTTTGGCCATTCTAATTTCTAGAAATTCCTGTGCACTAGCCATCCCTGCATGAGCAGCACTAATTGACATCTGATGTCATGGGATTGCTTCTTCCTTTTTTCTTCTCCATCTAGCCATTATCTTTAACTCACTCCTGTCCCTTCCCAAACCCTGTCTGTGAAACCCATCCTGGTTTCAGTGTCTCCACCTACATCATGTGCTAAACAACGCTGGCTTCCATTGATTACATGGGTTATCTGGATATGTTCCTAAACAAAAAACCAAATATCTTGTAAAGGAATTAGTGTTTACCTAGTAGATAGAAGGGGATACAGTCAAATTTGACTTCAGATGAGTTCTGAATTGTTGAATGGTGATTGAAGATAATAAAACTAAGACTAAGCAATGTTTTCAAAAATTTTTGAGAAACTGAAACATAAAGGAATATATCGTATTTTATAGAAACAAAACCAAATTTAACTCTTATAATATATAATGAACTCTAATATTTTCTATTGTATTTCAGTTTTCATATATTTCTGTGAACCTTAAATTGATTCTTTACTACTAATTAGTTATGATCTGCAGTTTGGCAAACACTGGCTGTAGAAGGCTCAGCAAATTCTCTGAAATCCTAAAGCTATTCTGTGTTGAACACAGAATTCCAACCCTAGTTTTTTCAAAATTAAAGCTTATCTAATAACTATTAATAACTTTTTTTTATAAAAGTATGAACAATATATTCATGAGTCTGTAGGAGTTCTCAGGAAAGCAGTCCACAGAGAATTAAAGAGCTTTCACCTTTTACTCAGAATTGCACATGTCTGCCTGGAAGGTGACTGGGTTCTCATTGAAATGGGAATGCACATTCAGTCAGATAGTTGGATTTGAAGATGTTTTGCACAACTGCTGTTTTAAAGCATTTTCATAAACCTTAACACTGTCATTAGAACTGTGATCCTTGTACCATGGTGATACTGTAGCTCATTAGGGCCATGCAAATGTTAATAAATAGGGAAAGAACTACATGATTTACTTAATGTGGCAAGTGTATTGCTATGTCAAGTACACTGAGCATTTTTTTCTTTCTCTCCATTACAACTATACCAATCTTGAATCAAGTACACACACACACACACACACACACACACACACACACACACACACACACAGGCACGACTACTTCATAGCCATTGGAATATTAAATATAACGATATTTTATCCTAAATTCCTCAAAGCCAAATGGAAAAGTCGTGGCAAAAAAAATCTAAAATTGGTAAGAAGAAGTCAGGCAGAAGAATAGGGTGGAAGTGTCCAGAAGGAAAATAATAAATAGAAAAATAGAAATAGGTTCCATGTCTTGCCCACACTGAGAGCTGCTTCCAGTGCCTGACCCCCACACTGATGGAGGAAGGACTTCAGCTGCATCCAGAGGTCTCCATCGCACTGTCACTGGAATGTGAAGAGCCACCTTTAGTGGCTCCCTTTCTTAGGTTGGACATTCCCTGACTGAGTGATAGGATGGTGCTAAAGTCACAAATGGCCTCCATTGTACCAGTGGACTTGAGACAGCATGAGTACCAGTTGGCAAAAATGGGGTAGCAGATGGTATAAGTAAGAGGATATGTAGCAAATTGTATATATTCCATAATAGTTCTAATGTCAAAAATATCCTTTTCTGTTTCTATTTTTTTCTCTTCACAATAAAATAAGAGAAACAGGCCATCTCACATGACTCCTCACCTGATATTTGAATTTATTCTTCCACATTATCCCCAAACAAGTATTACACTATGTGTGATGAACAACCCACAGTGTTTAAAAAATCAATCTCCTGTGGCCTGATACTTTTATAAAATAAAAAACAACCTGGATATTGTGTTAATGTCAACTTTTATAAATTTTCTAAATGCTTCTCTTACTTTCTCTACTTATCTTAGACTTATAATAAAAGCGAAGAGCACTGGCATAACATGCTTGAATACCCCAGTGTTACTATAAAGAGTAGCTACCTTGAGACAATTGGTTGAATTTTCTAAGCATTTTCTGACAGTGAAAACAGTGAGTCAGGAGTTCAGCTGGGTGATGGAGATAGAAAGGTGATAGGATAGTTACTCTGGGATCTATGTGTGGAGAGGCTCTCAGCCCAGCTTGGAAAGCTGAAGGCTTCCAGAAGACAAAGTCTAAAGCAGAGCCTTGAAGGGTGAATTTGAACAAGTACTCAGAGAACTATGAGGAATTTGATGTACAAAAGCTTGAAGTGTCCTTGCTCACGTGCTTGCTCTCTCTCTCTTTTCTATTTGATACAGATCCACTTTGGTCTCCCTCTTTCTTCTCCTCATTTGTCCTAGTTATACATGTGGGGACTAATATCAGTTAGGAATTCTGTTGTCATCAATAGACAGAAGGAAAGAAAGAAGGAATAAAGAAAAGAAGGAAGGAAGGAAGAGAGGGAAGGAGAAAGGAAAGGAAACAGGAAAGGAAGAAGGAAGGGAAGGAAAGGGAAAATGAATGGAAAGGAGAGGAGAAGAGAGGAAAAAAGAAAAAGGAAAGGAAAAAGGAAAAGAAAAAAAGGAAAGGAGAGAGAAAGGAAAAGAGGAAGAAAGGAAAGGAAAGAATCTTAAATTATCTTGAAAACAAAAAGAAAGAGAATTGTTTCAAATCTTACAGAAAGGTCAATGATTTCCATTCCCAGAGTCTCCAGACAACTCCTCATTGGTGTCACTGACTAGGTTCTCCTACTAATCAAATCCCTGAGGCAGAGCACCGTGAGCTATGCACGCAACCAGAGCCTTTCACATTCTACTCCTGCTGCCATGTCTCCAGGGGCTTACATCTCATGGCTGCTCATTAGGAGGAGTAAAAATTTGAACACACCAGGGTACATTCTGCAAAAAAGAACAGATGCAGGGGCAGGAGGCAGACAGAGGGCAAGTCTGTGGGTGTCGGCTGGCTTTATACAATGTTCTAGCCCTCAGACACACAGCAGGAAGACAAATATTTAAAGCATGCTTTGAGTATTTTTTGGATTAAACAAACTCATTTAAAATATATATACCTGGTATACTTAATTTCAGGTTCACCTAATATCTCACTACTGTATTTGGAAAAAATATATCAAAATATTCCTTTAAAAAAAGAAGAAAACTGAAATATGAAAACTTTTCAATGAATTGTCAGTGACTCTTAGAAACAAGTTAAAAGTTGAAATACGACCCAAAAGGTCCCACAGGATCCAGTCCTTTCCCCCACATCCAGACCCCTTCCTGTTACACTGTTTCCCCTGCATCTAGTTCAAAATGTTATTCAAATGTCAGAAGTTCACTCTAGGTCCTGTTCCTCCTTGCATAGAAAGCCAAAAACTATCGTCAAGAAAGAAGTCTGCTTATTCTCCTGACAGTGGCCAGAGAGATGGGAGCCAAGCCTCAAATCTGACTAAAATTGAGGGTTTATATAATAGGGAAATAATGAGGCTATGCAGGAAAACAGGACTTAGGGAGGGGTAAGGAAGCAATCATGAGGAATAAGGGGTGGTGTCTCACTGTCTGGATGTGGCGACCTGATAAGTTTTGATAAGTTTTAGTTCTTTGCCTGAGAGTTGGTTTTCTGAAGGAGAAACTCAAGTAAGACAAACATAAGTTTTAAGACAGGGGGGTAAATTTCTATATTTGTTCAAAATGCTATAAACAAAAGTTCTATGAGTCAATTGGGCTGGTTTCAAGAACGTTCCCACCATGCTGACCTCACCCTCCCTGTGACTGACCAAGTCCACCTTCTTCCCTGCCCTGGATCTTTGAACACATATCTTTCTCTGCTTAGCACACTCCTTGCTGCACTCCCTGCCTGATCAGCCTCATGCCTTCACCACACCTAGTTTGGATTCTATGTCACTACTGTAGAGAGTGCCTCCCTATCTTTAGCCTAGGTTAAATATTCAGAGTAAATGTCAACACTGCACCCTTTGTTTTACTTCCTTCTTTTTTAAAGCAGTTGATGAGGATTATTATAACCTAGTATGGTGATTTCTGACTTCTCTAGTAGAAGGAAAGCTGTATGAGAATAGAAAACATTTCTTTTTTGTCTTCCTGGACACAGTACAGTGTTTCTGCCTATTAGGTATTTAATAAATATTTACAAGGAACTTTTGAATTCTTCTAGTAATATTAATAATAGGTAAAACTTCCTGGATACTTACTACATGGTAATTTAGAGCCAAGTGACCACGAAAAAAGTTAGGCAGGAATAGATTAGGTGGCTTGCCCAAAGTAACACAGCTTAGCAAGCAGTAGAGCTGGCATCTGAAGCTGGACGGTGGAACCATGGCCTGCCACATGTTCCTACCATGCTCTACTAACTCTTAGTAATTAACTACAATGAAAACATAACGCCATCTAAAAACTACTGCTATTTATCTTTGCCCCCCACCTTAGACTTAAGTCTCTTTGAATTCCACATTGTTCCAATTAACTTAAATTTTACAGAGCCTTTACTGAGAGGGGAAGGATTATGGGGGTTTGGATCTGAAAATTGGAAGCTCATGTCTTGGAATGTCTTGGACATTGAATTCATCTATAAACACAGCAGTCTGCAATTATCTAGGATCCCAGAGCTTTGAATCTAGAATGACATCTATGAGAAGGCCAGCTCTGTGACATTCCATTTTGGGGAGAAGGGAAGACAAAGTTCTGCCATTTTGAGTTCTGACAGCATGGAAACCTAAAGACATTGTGGGACTTCATCTCTCAAAACCACCTGATGTTATCATGACTAGCTTTTAGGTTGAGAACAAAATGCCCACTTGATCTCATTGGAAAAAACGGTTCACACGTAGATCTGCTAGCCGCCCAGTAAATCAACATGGAAGCTAGAGAGAGACCCATAGCTATGACAGAGGTAGCAGAATATAAAAACATGTGGAAGGAATTTTCAAAAATTCTCTCATCTGCAGGAAATACTTTTTACCTTAGGAAAAAGAAAGGTCCCGACTGGGCAACATGTCAAAACCCCACTTCTACAAAAAAATGTGCCGGGTGTGGTGGTGCATAGCTGTAGTCCCAGCTACTCAGAGGTTGAGGTGGGAGGATCACCTGAGTCTGGGAAGTCAAGGCTGCAGTGAGCCATGATCTCACCACTGCATTCCAGCCGATGACAGAGTGAAATCCTGTCTCAAAAGAAAAGCAAGAAAAAAGAAAGGTTTTGTTTAGGAAACATCTTCATAAGCCGACTGAGAAGAAAGGAGAAACCTGAAAGTGGGAATGTTGACAGGAACCAAATAAGAATAGAGAAAGCGCAGGGGCTCTTCTGAGCAGCCATTGCAGCCTTGGCTCTGCCCTGCACGGAGGCAGCGTAGCCTGAGAGACAAGACCAAGCAAGAAGCATCTGCAACTTGCAGGGAGGGATAGAAATTTGCAGCTGGGGATGTCCATGAGAAGTGAGCAAGAAAAGGCCAAGTGAAAGGCTGGCCAAGGAACATGTTAAGCCAGAGGATGTTTAACATTCAGTTTGGAGGGGTTTTGTGCTGGCTGTGATGTGACTCCTGCCACCCCTCTACTCACCTCATCTTGCTTCCAATGGGATCTACTGCACACACATAAGCTATAATGAGGGCTTGTAGTTGCTTTTGTTTTATCTTGTATAAAATATGAAGAGAGACATTTGCCTGCTTGGAGTGAGGTAGCACAGGAAGTAAACAGCACATAAAACAGAGTAAGATAAAAGAAATTTAATCCCCAGAAAGCAGGGAGCTTGAGGCGCAGGACATCACATTAGGATGCCAACTGGGATTCTAAGAATCCTAGAGAAGAGTTTAGACTTCTTCAGGACTTGAGATTGGTCCAGCTCATCGTATGTAGGTCTCAAATCACTGGGACACCCAAACTGATCTCTGCCTCTAAAAATGTATTATTATTAAAGGTGGTTTTTATGTTTCTTTACATGTAATTGTCCTGTTTGCCTGAAGGTACTAAAGATATTTTATTCACAAAAGGGGTTTTCAGGGCTTGGGAGGGACACACTGTATTACTACACTTTGATGTTCATGTGAAACGCTGAACCTTGGTGAAATCAGTAAAACTCTGCTGTAAATGGAAGTGTTAATTCAGCTGTTCTCTATAAATATGCTGATTACTGGAGAATATTTTTAATTATACACATGTAATTTTTATTCCTGTGAGTTTGCTCTGCTCATAAGTTATTAGCTTAAAATAAGCCTTAAAATAGAACATCAGTGTATAAATAAGGTTTAAAATATGCTACTTCATAATAGCTAGCTTGAATTTATAGTTTACTTACTATCTTCCTGGCACTATGCTAGTCCCTTTACACACCTTATCTTATTTAAATCTTAAATAGTACATCCCAGTTTCCAGTTTACGGCTGAGCACTCTAGGGGTCAGTATTTTGAAGCAATTGGCATAGTGGCACAGCTGTTAGAAGACAGAAATAAATTTGGATCTAAGTACCTTTGTCTCCAGACAACGTTTACTATTCACTAACTACATATCAAGATAATCTACACATAAATTTTTAAAAATGAAAACCTAAAAGCACAACTTGGGTAACTGGTCTTGAAAAAGAAAAAAAAAAGATGAGGCTTAGTGTGTGGGCGGTCCTCCAGATATCCAAGGTGGCTGAGGTTTTTTTCACTAACACAACTTAAAGCTAAATACAGTGACAAAGAAAAGCACTTAAAGTTTTTCTTTTGGGGGGGAACTAGGAAGTTGTAAAATAGCTCTAATTCAAGTTATTTTTAATTACATCTACCTTCTATCCTTGTGGAAGCTTGGATAAACTTTACCATAGGCCATTTTCGTTTCTGAATATATTATGTTCTATTGTACTAGCATGGGACTTTAAATGCCATATTTTGTTAGAAGGAAAAAGAATGGAAGAAAAAAAAGAAGGGAAGTGGGAGAGATCCAACATGGCCAATTAGCAGCAGCTCAGGATTATAGCTCCCAGTGAAAGCGCAGAGAGTGAGTGGATGCTGCACTTTCAGACGAATTTTTGTTGCCCACAGACTGGGAGATTCCCAGCAAAAGAGCTCCATGGGTCTCCAGCGTGACTCTTTTGGCCGGTGCAGCTGTTTTGCTGGCACCCCAGCGTGGCGCTTCTTGGTGCGGAGTATACAGGACTGGGTATCCTTTTAGTCGGGCTCTGCTGGTCCCATCCCCATAAGGAGAACAGAAATTGGAAGCGCTGAGGACTGAGAGTTTCACAGCAAGCACAGCTGAACCCGGGAAGACCTAGCTCTGTGGGGAAGGGGCGTCCATTGAAGGAAAACTAAGAAACAGAAATAACTTCATCACCAACAAGCCGGATGTCCACTCAGAGACCCAATCTGAAAGTCGGCAATTACAAAGATGACAGGTGGATAAATCCACAAAAATGGGAAGAAACCAGTGCAAAAAGGCTCAGAACACCCGAAATCAGAATGCGTCTCTTCTTACAGGGGATCACAGCTCCTCATTAGCATGGGAACAAGGCCTGATGGAGAATGAATGTGATGAACTGACAGAATCAGGCTTCAGAAGGTGGATAATAAGAAACTTCTGTGAGCTAAAAGAACATGTTCTAACCCAATGAAAAGAAACTAAGAACTTTGAAAGAAGATTTAATGAAATGCTCACGAGAATGGACAACTTAGAGAAGAATATAAGTGAATTGATGGAGCTGAAAAACACAACACGAGAACTTCGCGAAGCATGCACAAGTTTCAACAGCCGAATTGACCAGGTAGAAGAAAGGATATCAGAGGTCGAAGATCAACTCAATGAAATAAAACAACAAGGCAAGATTAGAGAAAAAATGGTAAAAAGGAATGAACAAAGTCTCCAAGAAATATGGGACTATGTGAAAAGACCTAATCTACGTTTGATAGGTGTACCTGAATGTGACGAAGAGAATGAATCCAAGCTAGAAAATACTCTTCAGGATATTATCCAGGAAAACTTCCCCAACCTAGCAAGGCAGGCCAATATTCAAG